>KN538462.1:3864-27843 GCA_000797535.1 Trichuris suis | reverse complement strand
TAATAATAATAATAATAATAATAATAATAATAATAATAATAATAATAATAATAATAATAATCGTATGAACAGTTAGTGAGAAATGTTTAACTCACGTTGCTTGCTGTTGATTTCTGTTCATTTTTCTGTGCACCAGTAATTCCTTGTGAGGCTGCGCCAACTTTTCCCAGTGCATCTGTAACGGTCAGTATTTGTGGCGTTACGTTAGAATCGATTGGCTTTGTAATGCTCTTGGTTGTTTCCTAGAAACATTTGTTAACTGGAAAGCAGCAGAACTGTAAATGTACACTTTGACTTGTTGCGGTCGTATTCTCTTCGGTTTGAACGGTCGTTTGAAGTATCTCCTCGTTGCGTACCTTTAAACAAAATAAAATGAATATACAAGGCTAAATGTAGCACAGATTTTGGCTTTCTTTCAAACAGTCAATTCCGGTGTATTTGTAAATAATTGTTAGTATGTTCACGTTATTCTCACTTCTTTTGCGTATAAAGCAATGACTATGGGCTTACGGTAAATTCCTGTTGGCAGTTTTCCACTAACCCTATGTCGTTCGAAGCTTGTGGCGTCCAAATTCTGTATATTAGTTTTTATGTGTCATAAATTTTGCAGCGCTCCTGTTCGCTCTATTGAACGCTACCGGATGCCAACGATAGCAAAAGCTTTGTACTTGAAATACTTTTGAGAAAGGTTGTACCTTATTTCTACTACTAATGCTCGAAGCGTAGAATTGCATGTACGATCATGCCTCTTACCACTTCTTTTTCTTTTTCTCCTGCATCTTCTTCCATTGCCTTAACTTCATCAGTTTTCTTGGAATCGGCATTTTCGATAACAACTTCGGACGATAGATTTTCCTTGACAGACTCGGCGGCCTTCTGAAAATTCAAAAATAATTTGCTGTTTATGGTATTACCTTATTACTTGCGGAAGAAGCGGTGACGGTGACGTATGCTCCGCTTCCTATAAGTGTTTTTAAAGTTTATGCGACATATGGCATGTTAGATACGGTGGAATTTGACCGCATGATTGCGTTGCTTGCTGTAGTTGAAGGTTCGGAGGATTGAATAATGACTTCTCCGATCTGTTTCTACAAAGTGCGTTAATGGTAGGCATCAATCAATATTGTTCCTAAGGAGTGCTTAAGCGCAGATGACGCCAGCGCCATCTATCATGACCTTTGAATATTCTTAATTTTAAAAATAGTTGCCCAAGGAAAAATGTTTTTATTGATAAGCCATTTCTGCGAATCCCGAAAACTACATAAGCTCATATGCTTTTTACTTAAAAGCTTAGCACCGTAGCCTACTATTGCTCACTATGTAATTCTCAAGAACGGAAAGTGCATTTTGATTTGCTCGCTCGATTATCGATTGTTTCTTGAACTGTTTCGTCCATTGATAGTTGGCTGATGCCATGAAAAAATGCCCTGCCGCCTAGTGTATAGGAAACTAATAATAAAAGCAAAAGCGCCGTAATTTGCATTTTGATTAGAATGAGCAAACTCAGTTTGTTGCTTACGGATTTTTGATTCATAGTTTGCCTAGCGCATTGGTTGGTTCGCGGGCTTGCACGTATGAACAATATTTTCAATCGAAATACTTACTTCTGGTGATTCTTCAGTCTTTTCTAATATTTCCTTTTGCGTCTAAAACGGTAGTCGAAAATGCACTAGAAATATTATCTACACGTACCGCCGATGTGTTATATTCCACAGGGAGCTGTTCCGTCATGTTCTATAATTGATAAAGTGTACATTTTGTAAAAAAGCTTTCCATTGCCTTTTTTGGGAGAATAGTGGCCGGAACATCGTCCTTCTAAAAGAGACCTTTCAAACAGTGAATAGACGCGTAATGTGATTTTACAGTTGCGTTGGCTTCCTTTTGGCTTTCAAGCGCAGTTTTTTCGAAAAGACTTCTTACGAAGGATGGAACGACACTTAGTGCCTACGAAGAGCAAAGGTCATCTGAGCTTGTCAGGCGTTTTTACAAGCACTTTTTGATCAAAAGTTTACTTGGACATTTGAGGTAGTGATAACATGTTTTGCATATTTCAAAGCGTGAACCTTAATGAATCTGCAAATGGCCTCATCGGTTCTTACTTACTTAATTGAATAAACTAAAGTGAATTGAAAACGAAGCTCTTTCTTGCGGCTGTATGAAATTTCATATTGGTTTACGGAAGTGCGACCTGTGAAAGTTTATTTATATTTGTGAAGCTTTCGGGAAACGTCTGTTCCCGACATACGAGCTGAAGACGGCAGCAGATGTTTCCTGAAAGCTTCGCAGATATAAATAAAGTTTCACAGGTCGCACTACAGTAAACCGTTATAAAATAAAATAAATAATGCCAAGGTCGAGGAAGGTCGCTGACGCATAGCCGAAACCACTCGCTTTGTGTTGTATTATGGGTATTCTGTTAACAACTTGAAGTTTCGTTTTTTGTTACATTACAGCATCCGTTCAAAAAACAACATCCTAACCTAGCATATTCAAAATGGGCTACTTCTTCTTTAGATAGCGTTTAGCTTTACTTAGCGACTACAAAATGTCAAGCTCTTACTTCGACTGAAGACTTCGCCGTTGAGAGGGCTTTTCCAAAATACGGCATGACGAAGACGAAGAAAATATTCTTATTTGCGTCTTTCATTGCCGACGCAGCGTTAGTATTGTTTGAAGGCTTAAGACGCAAAAAAGTTGTATTGTAGCTCAGATGCAATATGTGCTCAATGTTTTGCGACGTTCAGTTGAACTATTTACCTTTTGCATTGGGCTTTTGTTGGCTGCGCCGATTTCGAGATTGAAGAAAACATTGTATTGGTTCACTTGAGGTCCCTGAAGGAAGTTTGATAAAGCAAAAGCTTAGATATCTCTTTAGATGCAGTTCTCCTGCACTCTTCGACAAATGCAACATTGTTTATTAATAACTGGCTTTTCCAAAGTAATATTTATTCGTTTAGGTCGCTTTAATGTGTTAGCATTGTCTTCAAGGAGTCTTAATTCAGTACTTCAGTATCACAATGCCGGTATAAGTCTATTGTAAACTAGGACGTGTTAAAGTTTGTCAAACTTACTCCGTGAAGTGAATGGACAGGTGATCCATTGACAAGGTAGATGAATAGCGCTAGCGCAGCTACAGCTATGCTAAGCTTCATGGCAGTTCCGATGAACGAAAGTGCTGAAGTTGTGCGACAATTTTTTTCCTTTTAAATGAAAATCGTGCAATCGGGGGCAGCGCGGAAAAGGTGATGTTTACTTTGGCGCCCTCGCGTGTATCTTTCTTTGCCCATTCATCGACGCCGTGAATTAGTCGCGCCGAAAGCTGAATTTAAACATTCAAAACTTCTTTTGTACTTCGTGAATAGTATGCAGGAAACGCCCTTGTTTGTCCGGCATATTTGATTATAAGCGCTTTAATCGTTTCTACAGGTAAAGCTGTGTGAGCCTAATCGGTTGATATCTTTTTGGTTTGAACTTTTCAAAATGCTACCGAAAGTTCAGAGTAACATTTTCTTCTGTCCGTGCATTGTGTGGCAACTTTAAGACAATAACTCTTTTGCATGAAAAGCAGTTGCTCGTCGCCCACTGCTGCTATAAGATTTAAATTAATTCAAAAACCGTAATAATTTTAGCCATATCGAACGTACTTTATCGGAAAGCAATCGCCCATACTTAAGAGCGAGCGTAGCCCACCTTTATCTATTGCTTTGGCTCCTTACTTATTCAGCACGTGCGAGTTTTGTGGTTCAGTCTGTCGCGAAGTTTTGGTTTCTTTCAGATTTTCGAAAATATATAGAACATTAAAGTTTGGTCTAGATTTAATTATGCCAACGCTCTCCATTGTAGCGACAGAGCTGGCTTGAGTTTGTTCGACTTGAAATCGACGTCTTCTTCCTAACTGCTATTTAATTGATGCCGGATATAAATTCAGCAGTAAGATAACTTCCGCGACGCTTTAAAAATTAACATACGTGTTATTAATTGAATTTTGCATTGCAGACGACGAGAAGTGCCGTAGAATGATCGGTTTGCCCAACAACTGTACTGGTTGCTGATTGTTATACTTTTGAAAGCGTGAATCTCTTTGTCTCGAATATCAATAATTATAAAGGTGTTTCTCACTGTGGCTCTGCTGGCTTAAATGCGATGGACGAACCGCGGTCGCATACCGAAAGTGGAAAGGTCTTTGGAAGGTCAAGTATATTTGCAGGTAAGCGCTTATAATAGTAATAGCACTACACTCCCGCTATTTTATTAATATTTGATGCGAGATAGCTTACAGTAACTCAGACCAACTGTAAAATTGCCTGTCTTACCGAACTCAATGTGGGCACCGTTTTTACAAATTGTTTTTACTCTGTGTACACTTAACGTTAAGTAGAAACCACTTGTTGGCGCACAATTCGCAATGGCAAAGAAGTTAGGATAGGCTGTTCTTGCAAATCTAGACGCCCAGGATACTGTAGGTCGAGGTAAAATCACAGTCTGTTAGAACGAGTAGGTGCAGGCAGTCTGAGCTGATGTCAAGAGCTTGACACCGGCAACCATAAATGGCCTAAGCTTAAACTTAAAATCAGCAGTGACTTTTGTCTAGGTCGGGTTCGGTTACTTCAAGTACGTAACTTGATTTTACTTCCGCCTACAGTACCCGCTAGACGTCTAATGGAAAAGACCTTCTAAACTTAACAAGAAATGTACAGCAGATGTCTTCCGTCTCACTGAAGAAGCTCGCTTTATGGGCTTAACTAAATTTTATTCCCGTTGAATGAAAAGCAAGGAAAACGTTTGCCAACCTTGCACGTCTTACAGTAGTGCAGGGGTAACGTATGGCGGGTGTTCCCAAATCCGGCAGGGTGTAAATTTTCAAAAGCCAATTGCCTTTTTAGGCTTTCGAACTTGTTGAATCGCCGCAAAGAAGGGAGGGAAAGTTTTTAGCCCGAATACAAGCGGTTCCTTCGGTATGGGAATGCGAGTTGGTACTGTAGCTCAATAAAATTGTATTCCTAAGTTTCTAAGGCTCATTGGGCTCGCATTCTTGTAAAGCAATGCCGCGTTGTTGTTCGCCTTTGAGCGTTTCAGTTTTGTCTTGCGTTCGCTTGCTTCCAGTGGGGACTTGTTCAGTTTTATTTGGATGGACAGCGTAAACGCGTCGCCCAGCGTATTCCAGCCGCGCACTTTTCTCTTTACAAAGTTTACCGAATGAAGCTTGTTTGCCAGTAGGCTGACTAGACAAGTTGCTTTTAATTTCTCAACTCTCGCCGTACGACACTTTTCAATGAGATAAGGACCGTTGGAGCTGTTTCCCAATTTTTAGGTCGACTGAAAGCGACCAATGCTTGTCCACGAGAACAGAAATGGTCTTGGTCGGATCGGCTTATTTGGCCATTTTGCTATTATATGCAGGCACGGTTCAGGCATCGGCAGATGGTTTGTTGGCACAATTGGCAGCTGAAGATATACTTTTTTTTTCCAACAATTTCAGCCAATCTGCAAAAGATGCTCAAGCACTACGAAATTGTGGACGTCCGCTTGTCACCAAGGCATCACATGTACAAGCGCAGCGCCGAATATTCAGGCGGCAGTCACTTAAGCGTCTTTTCATTTTGCGCCTTCAATAGGTAAAATGCGTTTGGAACTGTCCGCATTTTCTTCACTGCTTCTTTTTTGCTAAGGAAGTTTCGAGCACACCTTTCGACAGCTCGTAGCGTACTATTTCCAACCTTCCAAGCTCTGTCAGTTGATGGTTTTGGACGAAAAAACCGAGAATTGGTCGACTTGAGCGGTTTTTATCATGGCAAATTAGATGGTAGGTTAAAAAGTTGCTTGAAAGTTTTTTTCTAAAATTCCTGATCAGAAGCAGAAGCGGAAAAAGTGAAGTAGATTTTTTTTCTTATAACGACGGCAACTGTACTACGATTACGTCATACTTGTTTAAGTCAAATGACTTAAGTTGATTCAAGTGGACAACCTGTTCCACCTGGGATTGAGTCATGTTGACAACCGACTTGACAGTCACCTTAAATAGTTACATTTATTGGTAAGGACTGACGTCAACTAATGGCATTTGCTAAATCTGATGGAAATTGGCAAAGTTGCTTCAACAAGCGCTTAATCACTGGGGCCAATCTAAACTTGCGAACGCGCTTCGTTTTGTTGCACGTTGTAGACGGCATGTATGCTTCTCCAGAAAGCTCCGTAAATTTTTTCTATAAGCAAACGATTACATCTGTAAAAGAAACGGTAATGGAATTCAAGAAAGCACAAAATGTCACATTTTCAAAATTTCCTTTGCGTTACATTGTTCATCTTGTTAGGCGGGTTTCAACAAGCTCTGTTAGGAGCTCCAGTTATAATAGTTAAAGCTTTTCCAAAAGTATCCAACGTTCTTACAATCGCGCAGTATATTTGCTTAGGTGTCCATAGGTCACTCGCTTCAATGTCCATTTATAGCTTTGTATTTTTCCTCTCTACCATGTTGGGCGAATGAAGTAGCGCATCGTCGCTACTCTTTGAGAATAGATTTCAGGATCGCTTAACAAGGTCACTTGTATGTGTGCCACAGATATCTCTGTCTGCGACTCTTCTGTTTCACGCCGTGTACGCCAATCGCCTTACGATTGGCAAAGAGCCAAGATAAGATACAGTCAATTGCTCAACTTCCCTTTCAGCGAGCCGGCCAGCAAGCTTGCTTATAAGGGAAAAGATAATGATGACGATTGCGTCGTCCTTATCTTTTTTATCCGTTGCGATTGCCAGTTCGCGTCGATGCATGGAGCAACATTGCACGCACCGTTAGAGATTAGGAAACGCGTAGGCGATACATATCTGTTTCTGTCAAAATATGTAAAGTGACCTTTGTTGATATCGACTGACCTTATCATTATGATCCATTTTTTGCTAAGTGGTGCTATCACGCCTGTGGCACATTGCGTGAAAGCTCTGTTTGGAATTAGGTGGCACCGTTTGATCTGACTCTGCGCATTCCTGAAAATAATTTCAACTTGTTCCGCAGCGAAAGAGAGTGGGGGTGACTATTTGTTAAACGCGAGAAGAGATGATAAAGAATTTACGCCCTTCGGCTTTTGCGTCAATGGAATCAAGAAATAAGACTATTCGTAGTTTAGTAGTACATTGTTTTCGTTTGGTGTTCGTTTAATGGCTGTTTGTCTAGTTCAGCGGAAACGGGCTAATCTAAGAACCAGTCAATGCTGCAATCGTAGTTTTTGCGAAAAGCTGGAAAAACCGGATGAAGCTGACAGCCGGTCGCACCCTGCGGACACGTAAAGAAAGATCCTTTCACTTTGGCTTCCTTATAAACTTTAATTAATGCCCTGAGTGCAAACTATCAATATATCGTCCATAAATGAGGGTAGTCTAGCTCACTGATTCTCACGGTGGGGCATGTGCCCCACGTGGGCTATCGTATTGAAGTACGTAGGAATGTATGGCCCGCGGGTCAGGTATTGTGCTTACTGCTTAAGAGAAAGTTGCACCCTATGCGTGCCTTCAGACTTTGGAAGCCCGCTGTCCCCCGGGTCCATCGGTCCAGCCAATCAGCGCGATCGAAATTGGCCAATCAGAATAGGGGGCGCTGGCGACCCTGAGCTTTTGAAACACTGGTCTAACTTAGCGATCGATTTCAACGAAAACGGCGTAAATCTTGTTTGCAGCTGGTGTAGACGAACCAATTTTTTTCCTGAACTTACAAACGAATGCTATAAAATCTTGTCAAACCGCATGCTGGAAGTAGGAAACAAGTCGTCATGAATAGTGCCGAATTGATTTGATGAAGTTCAGATATTCGTTCACCATTAGAAAGTAGTATTCTTAAAGCTTGTTTGTTTGCTAAATTTATTGCGGTTCGATGGTTTAGTACATCTTAAGAAAGTTATCCAGCTGTTGCAATAGTAATTCTTCGTTAGTGACGTCACGTTTCATAGTGGGTGGTTAGGTTTTCATGCTTCCAAAGAAGCAGTCGTCGTACGGTTGTATTTTATTATATTTACAGAAGCGCTGAAGACGGGACAAAGTTGGTCACGTTATTATGAACTCGACGATCCCAACGAATTGCTGCAAGAGGTAGTTCGGATATACTACAATTCAGACATATTGAAAACTTGAGAATTTCGTAACGGTTGCACTGCGGCAATTTCTCATCCTTTGTGTGACAAGGTCTACTAACGCAGCTTTTGGGACAGACTGCATCCTGTCTTAAGCTTTTTTGTTCAACTTTAAGGGCGTAACTGTAACTCAGATATAATCAGGTTCATACTGTATAATTACGCAGCGTTTGCCTTCCATAAAAATGAACGAAAATAGGTGCCTGCTTGTCTTTAATGAATAATTTGTTGAGGTTAGGTTTACTAGCAATGAGGCCATTATAATGTTTCGCTAATGCCGCAGTTTTTTCCTTTTTGGGACCACGGCGCTTTCAGATGTTTCTTCGTCCGTCTGGAGAGATTGTTACGGATGACGAAAGATCTGAGAATCCTGTTTATCTGTTTAACAGGAAATTGTTGTGTTTTTGGTGGCAAAATCACATTAGACTCATTTTTACTGAGGCAGTTATGGTTCAGCTTTCGGTATTCATCCGATTCCGTCGTTGATATTTTAATGATGTTGTAATTTTCTTCCAACAGAAACGAGTCTAACATGTTTGAGCCTTTTAATTTGGGCCCACATTTAATTTCAAAGCTGTGCCCAAGTCAGTAAATGCCTTCCTGGTCTGAGCGTCATCAAACGTCTGCTATTTTGTTTTTCGAGGACTCGAGTAAAACATGTTGTGCTGCAATACTAATAATACAAATAATTTCCTAAATAAACCGTATATATTTTTGGAAAAGGATTAGCTCTGGTTAAGTCACCTAAAGTATCGTTAACTTTAATGAACATGGTTGGTATAAAGAACAAAGCCGCAATGATTAGTTCCTAACTGAACGGAGACAATCCAACTTTTCCTCGGGGCGCTTTGCTATGCGAATTTGAAAACGGGACAGATACTGAAAGCTCATTGGCTTATCTCTGTTAATGATGAGTCATTTCATTTGCAGACGACCCGTTGTCCAAAGTTTCCGCTGAAATAGACGAGAACGGTACTGTTACCGCAAGCATATGGACCTCTTCGGAACACTATTTCGTTGAGGTGATTAAATGCTACAAATAAGTCTACTACGTAGACGTATTTGCAGCCGGCTTGGCGGCATTTGTCCAACGTCTCCTTGTCTTCAAGCATTGCATATCGTGCCTCTGATCTCATTGCCAACGCTGATCCATGGCCCGGACGATTCTGCGCCGTTGATTCGTCAAGTAGCCAAGCCCAAATGCATTCCATAACATTATCCTCTGTTTACCATTGCAGGCTATTCCAATTTGAGTGACCATGTCATTTCGAAGCGTCAAACGGTCCAGTCCGTACCGTGGACAGGAAAAAACCGGTGCTCTTTGAAGCTGGTGGCCGACTATCGCTTTCATAGGGACGTTGGAGGCTCACGGGTGGCGACAACTATACGTTACCTCGTAGGCGTCCCGTTGACTTCCACCTTCAACTGATTGTCGTTGTTTGCAGATTAGTTTAATCGATAGGGTGAACTCCATATATACGCAAACGGTATGGAGAGATAGCGAGACGGAAGGAGGCTTCGAAAATGTTGGTTTTGTTATTAAAAAGATTATAGTGCACACAGCTCCGTCGCAATCGATTGGCCATTATAATTCCTACGCGACCAAATCGGATGTTGGGCATCTGTTGCAGGTAGTGACATTTTGCTTTTGACGTGTATAGAGTTGTACAAGAGTTTATAGCGTTTCTCGGAAATGGAAGGCAGCAAAGATTTCTGCTTAGTTCACTTGTTCACTGCGCAGCCGTTCAGCGGGGGAGTGCTTGGCCTTGGTTATATAGCTTCTCCAAAATTGGGTACATCAGGCGGCATATGCAGCGAAGGTAAGGCTTTGAGTTCCAATTGTCTTTCACCTTGGTTGCTCCCTTTTCAAAACACAGGCATTGTGATTCGAAAAAGATTAGTATACTTCAATACTGCACTTACCAGCGTTCGAAGCAGCTACGGTGGACCAGTAGTAACCCGCGAGGCGGATATTGTTACAGCGCATGGTGAGTTGTACGCATGCGGAGAAGAAAAGTGTTCCCCCATGTAATTGTGTAGAGTTTGGACATAACTGGGGGAGTCCGCATGATCCAGTTTCTAAGGAATGCTCACCTCCCATTGCCGCTGGTGGTCCTTACATCATGTTTACGTACTCCGTCAGCGGTTACGACCAAAACAACAAGGTTGGACGAATTCAGTAGAAGTTGGAGTATCACTTCTGCATTTTGCATAATGTTAGATATTCTCGCCTTGCTCAAGAAGGAGTATAAAGGCTGTGCTGCAGGCCAAGTCCCAACTATGCTTTGTCGGTATGATGTAGTCTTGCTGGCGTCTGTCTGGACCGGCTGATGTTTTCTAATTCAGAAGAGGAAAACACCTTCTGCGGCAATCAGCGCGTCGAACCCGGAGAGGACTGCGACGTCAGCCTGTTGCAGCATGGAGAAGACGATGTCTGCTGTTCGGCGGATTGTAAATTCAAGCCGAATGCAGTCTGCAGGTAGATGGCAAGTTTTCCATTTTATAACTTACCTCCTTTGTCTTGTAGCCCGGTAAATTCGCCTTGCTGTTCCGCGTCGTGCCAGTTTCTGTCAAAAGGAACAGTCTGTCGGCAGCCTGATTTAAATTCGTGCAAGTTGAAATCTTTCTGCGAGTAAGCCAAGCTTTCATTATTTACACTTAGCTATGGGGCTTTATTCTATTGTTTACAAAATAACCAAAGGGTACCGCTTCAGCGTTTAGGAAGACGAGTTAGTCAGCAGGTCAGAGGTGAGCTTTTATTAATAATAATAAAATTAAAGTGAATATCAGAGCTGCGAGACTCAGCAGGAACTGGCTTATATGGACATTTTCGTCCTACTCAGCGGAGCGCTATGCTCCGATACATTGAAGCCTGTATGAAGCGACGCTATGGTAGAGTAGATATAGCTACGCGTAGTAACGGTTAGGTTCGTTTAAGTGAAATAATGAAAACACCAACCTGCAAGGGATGCGTACTCAATGTAACCGGCTGGTTTTGTTCCTCTAAAATGCTTTGTCCTTTTCTTTCGTCTCTGTAATTTAAAGAAGGCTAAATACCAAACGAACGGTCTATTATTATTCCTATCGCTTTAGCGGTGTGAATGCAGACTGTCCTCCCGCATTGCCAGCCGCTGATGGGACTCCTTGTATGGACGGGTAAGGTGACTTATGAGAGAGATATCTTCTTTTTAATCATTCATGTTTAGTGGTGAATGCCAGAATGGCGAATGCGTGTCATTTTGCGAAAGACACGATATTGGCATGAAGCCTTGTATATGCGAAAATCGTAAGACACTTTCGGAACTTTACGCCTGCTGACGATGTGAACCTTTTTTTGCAGAGACCTTATCTTGCCTTAGATGTTGCCGACCTGTAAACAGCAGCATGTGCACTCCGTTCTCTCGACTACCCAACTACCGCGTACCAAAAGTGCTGGCTGATGGTACGCGGTGTATACACGGATATTGCGTGGATGGAAAGTGTAAAAAGGAGGTTCAAGATCTTGTCGAGCACATATGGGATATCATTGATAAATTAGACATGAATGCCATAAGTAAGCGACGACCGACCGAGAGCAATCTTATAGTATTGACTTCAGTGAAATTTATGAAGAACAACATAGTCAGCACGGTTGCCTTAATTACACTGATCGTGTGGATACCGGCAAGCTTTTTCGTGAACTCGATAGTACTACGCAGCCTTCGAGCTAACAGGTTTTGATTGACGCTTCACGTAATACTTTCAGGACCGAGAGAAGAGTCTGCAGCGTACGCAACAGATGAATTGGATGTTCAGCGACAATCTAGTTGAAAACGATCAACGAATTCGCGTTGTGCGCGGAGTTCGACACCTCGCGACGGCAAGACGTCTGACGTCTGGCGGCAAACAATTTTGAATTTACGCTGTATCGTTTTGTTGGTCAACTAAAATTTAAATTGTCAGCGTCTTACAAAATAAGCTTTTAACTTGTTTTTAATTGCGTTTACGGTAAAACTTGACAACATGTCACTTCAAGATGGTAGGACAACAATGGGTTAACGGAAAGGCGGATTTTGGCGCCTCAACGAGCTCTATCTACACTTTGCGTCGAAACGGTGTCGTTCTCTTCGGCGATGCCGCGTAAGGGCAAACGCAAGTTGGAACGAGACATACGTCGCAAATGATTGGACATGTTAACAGCCATTTGACTTACGGCTCGACGAAGACGATTTCTTTTATTATTGAAGGAGAAAACTTGCGTAAGGCGATGCCCATTGTTTGAACAATACCTGAACGATTGGAAGAAGGCGCAATTTAACGACGAATCACCAATGGTAAAGCAATCTTACTTTGCCGCCTTATTTATGGAAAAAGCTAGCTCGCTGTCGTCGCACAGCTCTATACTTTCAAGGCGTTGAAGATTGAATTCGGCTCGGCAGGCAGTTTTGAGCACTTGTTTGCATATGCTCTTCAAGAAGGTCACCTTGGCATCCGCGGAGACATTCTGATTCATTTGGAAGGTGTAATTGGTGTCGCCCATGCTGTTTCTTATCGTCAAACAAAACAAGTTTGGCATTTCTGAAACAACGGCGGCCGCAATATTGACATGTGCACCTGCAACGCTATGAGGCAACACTTACTTGGAAAGTCAACGTCGACAACGCGTCGAATGTTGGACATGAAAAGCAAGTCGACATGCTTTTGCTGCTTGGCCGAAGCGCTGCGATTTCGCGCGTCCGTTCCAGCCGCAGCCGGTTTTAGCCGTCGTTTCGTTATCTAGAAAAGGAAAGCCAATGTACGAAGCGTACAGTCGCGCATAGCTGGTCGACAACCTCCAAACAGTCGTTGAACAGGTAAAAGGTGCATTCCATGCCTTTCTTTGTAAGCGGTCCGTTCGATAAGGCTGTTGTGTCCACATGGGCGATGAATTGACGATGCGAAGACAGAACGTAAGGCTTAAAGGAGATTTTGTCCAACTTGGTCTTGTTTAGCGCGAAACGCTTACTGGGCAATTTTCAATTTGATTTACAATGTCAAACAACTTGACTTGTCCTTCCGTTCTGCGTTTGTCTTCGTTGATAAAGCTTAAGGAAAGCTTTGTTCGAAAACCAATGGACAAGCAGGCACTTACGTGAGTACACGTTTCAACGCTTCTATTGCTCTTTGAATATCGTCATGATCGGCATTCGACTTTTCTGTATTCTTTAAAAGTTCTAAGATTCAACACAGTCGACAGCCAACTTTTCAAAGAAGGAGAGAGACTTGCCGCTGAGTAGTAAAATGACGCTCGGAAGGCGCTGAACAGGACGAATGATGAGGTCTTGCAAAGTCTCGCGGTTCGATTCCGGCCGATTTTGCCTGGCCTGCCCAAAAATAGCACGTCAGCTTACGTAGTTAGCATTACCGAAAGCTACTTTGAGAAAGGCGTGAAAACGTGGCTTCGTTCTGTCGCAAAAGTTCAGCATCTCCTTTGTCCTCTCGTAGAAGTTAATGTAAGGAGGATAGACTTTGACCATTTCTTCTGCCTGCAAGTTTAGCAAACGTATTTGCCCTTACCCATTAAGGCGTCGGAAGACATAACGTACGTTACTAAGCCAAACTCTTCCGATGCGTCGACTTTCGCTCCAATGGTATATCAAGTTGGCGAGCTCACGATACAGTTTACTGTGAAGATCCCGTATTTCGGGCAAATTGCCGAAAATGATCTTTATTTCAGCCATGTCCAATAGGAGGTCGCCTCCATTGATGCTTGGACTTTCCAGCGGTTCTTTGTACAACTGGAATGCAAAATAAGGGCATTTCGTCGAAGTAGCGATTGGCGCCTAGTACGGTAATTATTGTGTTTAAAACTTCGACGTATTTACACTCGGTCTGCATGAGTTCCACGGCAACCTGCTGCCGCTTGGACATACCACGTCGTGGTGAACTGGCAGCGGTTTCCAAATCTTCGGAAGAGAAAATGTGATCTGAAGAAAACGACTGACGGGATATTGGGATAAGGATCTTCTGAAGGTATTAACCAAGCGTTGAGGACATCTCGCTTGACAATTCCAAAGAAACATTGCCTTGTCCGGCTTCCTCACTGCGATTTCTCGAGCACTCCATACTTTTTCCACCGCTTTGACGATTGTAGGCAGACATATCCAAGCGATTGCATCCACGCAGCTTTTGATTCTAAGGCGCCCAGAGTTAGTCTGCGTTTTATGAGACAACGTTAACTACCTTTGTCTTCGTCAAAGTATACATGTCCTCATTTGCGCACAAGTCAAGCTGTATGCTAACCCAAAACCACTGCAATAAGGGGTACTCTTTGCTAGCTTAGCATTGTCTCGTCAACTGCATACCTCAGCAGTAACAAAATGGCAATTTAATTCGTCGTCAAGGCTTGACACTGTCTCGGCTTTTACCGATGGATCAGCAACGAAATGGCTACAGGAATTGGCGTTGCATACGGATGCTCCTAAAGTTTTCAAATATTCGTAGCAGAAGAACCCAACTTGCGTTCAGTTACCATTTTGTCTTGCCAGTTCGGACATATGCCCTTCTTCCGACGATGAGAATCCGTGGAAGTATAACCTTAGCCCATGGAATGGAGCCAAGGTCAATTTGAGCTGAACAGGAAGCAGGTGCAACTTTTGAAATAACGCGAACATATCAGCAATTAATACGTACTAGTTCAGGAGACAACGCTGACGTCATCGGTATGTTCCTTTTCTCCCAAGTCTTAAGCACCCAACTTTCATGCATGGCGCGTTTACCCATGCCCACGGCAAGCTGAAAGCGCAATTACAACGCGTACAAAAAAGTACATATTAAGCTAAGAAGTCAACCCTGTATTTCGAGCTCTGCGTCGTATTAGCGACAATGTGCGTAACGCTGAGGGTGAAATTTCTGCGAACACTACCGCCCATATAATGGACAAGATCTACGTAACGGACCTTAACGGTACAACTTACAGATGAGTAACACGGAAAAGTACGACCATACCAATGTTTTCTTATCAGAAAAACCGGCGAAGCATATTGTTACATCCTTCATGGCATTGCAATATAGAGGACGGGATTTCAATGGAAGAGGCTACAAGAACGAATTTGATCGATTAGCATGCAAGGAGATACGTTTAGCACAAAACAACTGGACTTACGCTTTTTGCCTGAGCCGATTCGAATATAATCGTTGGTCCATAGATCCTATGACCAGCATGGTATAAGTAGCTGAAGTCGGGGCCGGAAAAATCGTTTAGAACAAAAGCCATATCCTTTTCGTGAATGTAATCGACGCCTCTCTCAGATTCGTAAACGGGAAGGCCCACATGCTTCTGCAGTAGACGTAGAACTTTTATTTAAACTTTGCGGGAACAAGCAGCTTACTTGCAAAACTTCTTTCAAGCATTCTATAAACCTCGCATTGCCAACCAAACAAACTGATTTCAGCTCTGCATCGCTCTGCGGTGGCAACGAATCAGCAGCTAAAAAAGTCGCTTTACAGTTGAAGGAAAGCAATGAAAAGGGAAGTACTCTGGTTCGTCCTGATTGACTCATCCATAGGCTCATCGCAGTTCAAGCTTTCCCCAGCGTTAGCCATTGAAACAATGGCCGACAATGGTAGAGGAATGAGGCCGAGAAAGCTGACGTTGTTTGGCTAAAAAGTTACGGCAAAAAATGATAATGATCGATTGGTTATTATGCAACTTTCGCATGAAACCTGCGAGCGAAAAACTAGACAACTAGCGTCCACTATTATGCGTCTATTGAAGCGAGCAGAACCAGAAAACATAGAAAAGCAATACATAACTGCCGGATTAGCAAAGATCCTCCGGACAAAAGAGACACGTAGCTTTGCAGCGCGTACAATTGACACCTCCAAATGCAAGTTCAAAAAGTTCACCTGAGAAGAAGACGAGCAAAGGCACCAGTTGGGCGCAAGCGCTCATAAGCGAAAATAGAAATGACAAACACGCCAAGCCGATTAACAACAAACGTACTGGCCTCCTTAAAACTAGACCACCAGAAAGTAAGGTCATAAACTTTTTAAGCAGTTCCGTCAAACTTTGATAGCAAAAATTAAAAACGACGAACGATCGCAAAGTAGCGGCATCGAATTCAGTTTAAATTGCTCGCGGGTTACGGTAGCTTCCCGAAAGCGTAAATCGCCATTTGCAATAAAATGCATTTGTACCTGAGGGCCACATTTGCAAAAGTAGTCCGCTAGCAGATAAAAATACGAACGTTTAATAATAGAGCAAGCGAATTCATTAACTCGCTCCACAGTTGTTCTGTGGAAATTTCAGTTTGCCTTACGTCAGCTTTTTCTTTTTCTTCACAAGCTGGGTAACTTTTCCAAGGGCAATCGCTCGTAAAATGAAAATGCAATTTTGTAACCGTGCGGAATAATATTGTTTGTTTTGCTTTTCACCCGAAATAATACATTTCTTATCATTTACTACTATTTGTCGATGTTTTATCGTCTCGACGTTTACCAGGTGCAGTTCGTGTCTTCGCGATGGACTTCTTTCAGTGGCAATGACAATTCGCTTGTAGGAATATTTTTATTTTTCCACGTGAGACAATTTTCAGGCGTAAACTCATTGGACAAAATGAACAGGTAAAACAGTTAGCACTGTCATTACGAACGCAACTGCTGGCGCTTTCTCAAAAGGTGTAGCAATAAGGCGCTTGATTTTTATTTCTTCTGTAGCGGGCGCGACTGTCCTTGTTACTTAAGTATCAAAAAGGATACCGTACATCCTATACCTATCTATCGATTCCTGGGTACTGTAGTTCGTTTTGGTTTTGACTTGCGTGTGAGGTAAACTGGTTGTGTAACGTTCTTACGGTTCTGCTAAACCTCTTTTTCCGATAACGATTTTGACCTCCTTAATGAATTCATTTAGCTTGATTTTGGAACAGTGCTGAAGTCATTGACATCCGAGCTGAAAACTTAGCGAAATAAACTCAATATGCTGCACATAGTTTACATGTAGTAAAAAGACAGGATGCCCTTATTTCACTCTCCAAAAATATTAACAATTCTGCGTTTGATCAGGATGATCATAAAGTCTTACTGTATTTCCGAGCGCTTTGTGAAATGACGTTCTATTGTGTTTTCGTTTATGAATTACGCGATTTCATGATTTCACTGGCGTAGACGTGCTCTGCCAGATCGTAATTGGCAGTTCAACGTTTGCATACGAATTCGTCCTCAGCTATATGGTGAGTAACTCTGCTTCTTCTGTAATTTTTTTTGGCGTGCAAAGAAGTCACCAAACTAAACGCATTCCCGTTTAAGAAATTTTTTTGAAAATTTTGTTGCTCAGGTTTTTCGCATATAGACTTGTTTCCTTAATCTCCTGTGCTAACTAACGTGCTTTGGTAAAAACGTTTAGCATGCTGAATAAAGCAAGCAGAGTAATTTACCAAAAAAGTAATAGGCACTCCTCTTATGATTTTTGCATTCAAGTTAGTTACAAAAGCTGCTTACTGAACTTGAATTTACTTTTGCAATTTAGTTAGACTCCGCTTGTGCACATTTATTTTCGTTTTGATTGTGCTGTTCGTTGCTGTAATGCGTCTATAGTCAGCTGTGTATTTCGTTTTTGCTAATACAGTGGAACCTCGATTATAACAACCTCGAACTTAACAACTCTCGATTGTAACAATTTGCTAAGGAGAACAATAGGTTACGGTAGGTCAGAATGATGTGGAAGTTACGACCGCGATCTCGGGGCATAGAAACGTGAGCTTACCTCAGAAACAAACGCGAATCACAGAATTTTCGGAAAAAGATTAAATTTTTGTTGGTGCTGTTATAGTTAATTTGAACTCAGCAGTCATGCAGCCAGGTTTCATTAAAAAATGAAGCTTAAAGTACATGAAGACAGGGTAAACTGGTAGGGTAAGCAGACTCTCGATTATAACAAAAATTCGGATATAACAATTACCCTCTGGCAAGTATTGTTGTTATAATCGAGGTTCCACTGTATTACTTGAAAAACATTGCTTTTTCTGGCTGGTTGTCAGCAGCCGAGTGAGCAGACACGTCCACTGGAAATTTTATTAGTGTAGCTGTTAGTATTAATATTTTTCTTTAGAAAAGCATATGATAACCTGTTGAGAGGAATGTACAGCTTTTGTTGTTAATACTTCAACCAGTTTAGTTAAGTTCTTTCAGTTTCACTTATGCTTCTGATAGGGATCCAACAATTTCCTCATCAGTCGCTGTTTCAAATTTTGAAATTTCATTTTCATGAACTAAGCGCATTTTGAGGTTAGGCTTGACATATTCACCAGAAATTGAAGGAGTTCTCAAGAACTCGATTGTTTCCAATGCTTTTCCATACTGCTTGAAATTCCTGGCTGCCTCGTGTCAACAACGTTGTCGTATGAAACGTTCCCAATCTAGTTTAATCTAGGAATCGAAATGCAGCAAATCTTTCGCGTAAGTGCCCATCCGTTATCATGTTATCTGCGACACCAGTAGATAACAATGAAAGTAGGAAGATTACAGCGTAGTTGTTCCAACGTTCAAATGAAGAATATTTATATTTTGAATCTATTTAATAGCCTGATATAATAAAATCTATGCGTGAAAAATTCAAGATCGGAAAAGTGAATATTGAGATGCGATTTTTATTAATATTTAGCGCGTCACACCGAAGCAGTTAATCGAATAAACTATTTCGGAACGCTTCCCAAACATTTCACAAAATGCGTGAGCGATGCTTAATTCTACACTGAACTATACAGTATTCGTGTTCAGTATACACGCCCTTAAGTTGCAAGGTTTTAAGACAATTTCCCTGCACATCTTTAGGCTGATTCCTCACCGTAATGGCCTGAGAAGGTAAGCTCTGTGCGTGAAAACTTCGGGCCGGAAATGCGAACGTTTAGCCTTAGTTTCTTTGAAAAATAGGCTAAATAAAACCAATCGAATAAATAAAATCAGTAACTTCCAAACAAGTAAGTATGGGAAAGGTGGAATACGTTACCTGATTATCTTTTACAATTCTGATTTGTTTTAGTACGAATAGAAGCATGTATTGCCGCTGCAAATGCTGTGATAACTGCAAGTAAGTGGTTTTGATCTTCTGAATTTTAACTCAGGGTCAATGCGAAGTGGTCTTTTCCGTTAATAGTAGAACTTTGCTGCTTTTGGTGGCCGTCATGTTTTCATAGTTTCTACTTGGAGTTTGAATATTTTATGAGTAAGTTGTTAGAGAAACCACAGAAAATAATGTACGTGGCTTTCAAGGCTCTGTAGTCCTGTCGGCAGAGTGATGTGGGAACTCTTGATGTCAGATGCAACGAGACTTGACCGTACTGCAACCTGCGTACATTATTTTCTGCGATTTTCCTAAGGACTTGCTCATCCACTCGTTAGTAGGGCGCTTGTTTCGCTATTATACAAACACTTTAACGGTACGGTATTTGGCGTTGTGATCGAATTATTTTATTTAGGAATGCATCTGCAAAAAGTTGACTTGCAATCCTGTGTTGAAGCAGATTTATTCTGCTTGTTTAACTTTGTTCGTTCCAGAAGTTTTTCGTCCAATCATGGTTAATTGTTTGCCTCACGTCATGTGCGTTCATCTTTTTTTCATAATACCTTAAATCCTTGTCAATCCAAAGAGGTCTTTACCTGTTAATTGCGTGCTTCTAAAAACTCGATAAGTGCGCTGATTAAACGTTTTGAAGAAGTTTTGAAGAAGTCGGTTTAATGTGTAGCGGTAATAACTGCCTGTTTATTCTAGGAAACTGCTTACTTCCCTTACGTTAGTGTAGTTCATTTCTCAGTGACAATAGGGCCTTCATTAAGCCGGTGATTTAAATTCTGTCTGTGAGAGTGGTGCACTTTCATTTTTTTAAAAGAGGGAGCGCGTTTTACGTCTTTCCCATTTTGCCGCAAATGATCTCTCACCGTCTGAAAAATGCAGGTCCTGTTTTACTGTAAGTATGCCGGCTATCCCATTCTGCCCTCAGCCAAGTCTAAGCCTAAACATAAGCCAATATTTTTGCTTGCGGTCACATAAGGACAGTACACGGTGCTCGGCGTGCTTGCCAGCTAGGGCAAAACAGGATCGCAGCATCAACCTCCATTTTTCAAACGGTGGTAGACTACAGTAGGTTGTTTGCAGGCAACTAGGTAATACGAGCCACATTTGGTTTCTCGTTCGGCAGTAATCGAAATTTTCGTCATTCAAGTTTGAAGATTTGAATAAAATGGACTTGCTATACACAAACCAGTGAGGGTATTTGCTCTCCTAACAGAGCACTCAGTGCTTGGTACCTGTCGTGAATAACTAATGAAATTTTCCACAGAAATTCTTTTATTAACTGTATTAAAATGACCAACCTTCATTAAAAGAAGTCCATCCGTTATGTTGATACTGTAATGTGGGTTTAGCATTGTTTGTAATTTGGTTTCTCCATGATATTATAGTTGTAACTTGAGTACTACTTCAAGCTCAAAATAGTTTCATACTGTCGAAAATATGGCGGACAGCCGTTCCAATTCGTTCACGTTCTCTAAGTATGTTTTCTTCTGTTTCTTATTTGAATGGAAAGGAATTTTTGGGAACTTAAAGCCAGTTGCACCCTCTGGACACCGCGTGCGTTCCCATTATCAACGAATAAGTGTGTTACTCATTTTTGTAATGTAGGAGTCAGGGCAGTCAATCACGTTTGATTTCATAACCTACTCGTGAGCGGTGGTCAGTAAGAACCCTATTTTTGCCATTCGTAGGGATAGACCGTACCTTGGCTGCTCTTCTGAGTCAAATTGTGAAATAAAGTGCATTCCTGCACCTTCAATTCCTGTTGCCTAAGGTTCCCTGGACGGTGAGGGGTGATTAGTTTGGCTTTTGGTAGCGAGCCTTGTCAAGGCGTATCCCGTTGGGACAGCTTTCGTGTATAGTAGAATTTATGCGATTTGACAGGTACCCATTCTCTTTTAGCATTTGTCGTATCTTTCTTCAGATCATTTACAGCGATTGTTGTTAGTTGCTTTTTCAGTAACCGTGCTAGTCCTTGGGAGGTGAAGAGAACGTTTTGAGCAGTGCGGCATTAACTATGGTCCATCCATAAAAGTTTACTTCTAAATATTTGTTCAGCAAGTTTGTTTTGCTTCTTTAATTTCGTTTCTGACAACGTAAAGGCTTGCTATTAAGGTTATTTACGTGTTATACTAATATCTGGCTTCTCACGCGTGAGTCCCGGGTTCTTGCCTTTGCCAGGAAGAATTTGAAAACGTCTTCTCAGTATTGTAGTGGGCGCAGTAGACCCCACACCGATCCGTGTGCGCGGAGACGTTTTTCTCACATGTAATCCGCGTTAACGTTTATTGCACAGTATGATAGGTTCTTTTGTTTCTGAGGAGGGCCGTGCGTGTTAATTCCTTATACTTACATTTTATCAATGAATGCACTGATAAAATGGTCTGAAGAATTCAGACCGTATGCTATGATACAGAACAATTTAATCTATTTTGGCAAAACTGTGCGTTTATTCTTTGCGGTCTGCGTGTTGCGTAATAACAGTGGTCCATTTCTTAGTGGCATTAGAGCGTTTATTAAGCGCATAAATCAAATTCTGTTCACTTTATCGTTGCACCTTCATTTTGCTGTTGCTAGGAAAACTCGTTTGTGGTGTTACATACTTTCCCGCAAACAATCTACCATCGTCTGAGAAACTCAGGTTCTGTCTTACTGTAAACTCGCCAGCCATCCTATTCTGCCATTTCCACGGCCTAATTCTAAGCCCCAGCATTGTATTTCGTTTGGGCTTACGTAAAGGCGGAACAGAACGCCCGTCGTCCTTGCTTGTAAGGGCAGAACAGGATAGCCGGCATTCTTCTGAAAAGAAGTCTGCATTTTTCAGCGCTGATTGGCTGAAGTCACCTCAGTCACTAATTTGCGTATGACCGATGTATGGTATCCAAGACGCAGAGACTTGACGTGACAGAAAAACAACTGGCACCGTTTATTCAATACTCTAACTCTCTACAGTACTCTTCAAATAGGTCACAGGTTCACCTCTATACGGTATCATTAATGATAAGCAGGTAGCGCCTGAATCCGTGGCCGCTACAGGCTTAACTTCAATGTGCCGGTCTTCGTCAGAAAACTGTAGGTTCTCTATTGCTGTAAATTTCCCAGCCACTCTGCTGTGTGCTTTGGTTATCCTAAGCCTAAACGTAAGGCACATATTTGAGCTTTAACCTCTATAGAGGCAGCACAGAATGGCTGTCATCCTTGCTAATAAGGGCTGAACAGGATGGGTAGCATTTTTTTGAAAAGAAACCTGCATTTTTCAAACTGTGATTGGCTACGGTGAGTTTTGTGGAGGTCGATGGGTGACAAGACGACAACTTCTTCTGAAGTGTACTAATATGTTGAAATTTGCGCCACTAAAGTATGATGATTCGAATAAAATTTACTGGCTTAACGTAAATGAATTTGAACTTTGTCAGGTGTAAACTCAACTTTGTGCCCTTAGCACTTGTGATGAGTAGTTAGTGCAGTTTCCTATTGCACTTCTTGTGGTTGTAGTAAAATGATTAACCTTAGTTAAAAATGCGCACGTGTTGTTCTGATATTGTAATGTATTGTGAGCATTGCAGCCGTGAAAGGCAGTTGCCCACGACAGTAAAGAATTAGTGCAACAACGATGGGCAACATAGCAGTTGAATCAGTTAACCCTTGCAAAGTGTGTATTTTAGAGTGTGGAATTTAAAACGATCCATTTTAACATTTTGTATCTGTCAGCTCGCTTCGAGCCTCTATTTGGTAGCATATATATATATATATATATATATATATATATATATATATTGTCGATTCTATTGTTTGTTCCATTTATTCCAATTTTTTGTCATTATTTGCTCCATTCCAGTCTGTTCCATCACTATTCTGTTTTTATTCGATTTTTTGTTCCAATTTTGTCGAATTTTTCATTCCATTTGTCTGTTCTGTTCATTTCCATTTTGTTCCTTTTTTCTATATGTGTGATGGAAAGCTCCGTGTTCTTTCATTGCGTTGTCTGCTTAGTTTGTTGTCAACACCTCTGCCGTTGGAAATGGAGCGACACTTTGTAATTTCAATTGGGTGTGAACAAATTTCACTGACAACCACGCCTTCGTCCCTGATCTAGCTGTCCTTGTGGAGAATGTATAAAGATTCTTTTATTTTTCTTTACCGTAGCTCGCATTCATGAGATAAGATTCTTGGTTGAACTACGTTATCGCAGTGGGCCGCCACGGCTGATGCTTTTGGGACTCTGTCCATAGCGACGGTAGGTCTAAGTCTAGCACAGCGTCCACGATGAATTTCGTGCACGGTAAATTTATACTATCGCAGAGGAACTGAATCTCTGTTCGTCATTCAGTTCCTCTGCGATACCATAATGTTAACTTCGGTACTATCTAAAAGTCACAGTTGGCAACCATTCAAACTGCAATTTCAGTGAAACAATGACCAAAACCTATCGCTAATGTGTGCGTGCATAACACCTCAGACAAATAGTCCTTTTTTCGAATGATAAAAGCGCCTGATTGCACGAAAGTGCAGCGATAGTAATTGCGTTAATCAAAATGAATCGTTATCAGATCAGTCACTGATGTGCATCTAACTGACGCATGGCAGCTAAGACGAAGAAGCTTATCTTCAGTGTGCGCCTGTTCCCACTCAATGACCGGTTGCTTCTGTCTGGCCCCTAGGGACCACTGTCTCGTCTTAATGGTGAATGGTCACTTTTGGGTGATGTATGGAAAGGATGACTCGCTGCAGAAGAACCGCGGCGTCTCGTTGTAGCAGCCAGTGGAAAAGACGCCAACACTGTGATAATGAAATATGAAGCCAAAATG
This sequence comes from Trichuris suis, assembly GCA_000797535.1. Taxonomy (NCBI): domain Eukaryota; kingdom Metazoa; phylum Nematoda; class Enoplea; order Trichinellida; family Trichuridae; genus Trichuris; species Trichuris suis. The sequence goes on along the minus strand of KN538462.1, from coordinate 3,889 downwards.
GATGCACAAGCTGTCCTTCCTTTCC
>KN538461.1:73342-86739 GCA_000797535.1 Trichuris suis | reverse complement strand
CAGAGTTACACTAGCCGAATGGGAGAACCCGTCAATGTTTATGTGTATTTTTCGCCCATTCACGAGCGACGTTATAGTGAAAAAGACGCTAAGTGAAACGACGTTAACCGAGAACCTCCTGTATACAGGGGATCCCCGACTTACGATATGTTCGGTTCCGGGCGCTCCATCGTAAGTCGAATCCACCGTAAGTCGAGACGCTGCTGTGCGTACCTCTAGCTTCTGTTGTACTTGCCCCGGGAGAACAGGAACTCGTCAAGCTCCACGGTCCTCGATGGCCCTCCAAGTTGCACAGGTGCTTCAGCCAGTGTATCGGCTACAACTTGCCGCAGATGCCTGTTCCAGCGGGCTGTGATGCTCTTATTTATTCCTGAAATGGCGGTGACATGCAGCAGCAACACAAGGGCGTGCGGACCACTACCGAGCTCATCTTCACATAAATTTCATCGAGCTGTACCGTCGACTCCAAAAAAACATAATTTCCATAGCCTTCTGGAACTTCAGCATCTATCGGGGGCTGCAAACGATATATTGCAATGGGGCATATGGAATTGCGACTGCGCTTACGTTCGAACCAAGTGCCCGTGCGTATGGACCGCTTTAAAAAGGAGAGAAACGCGAAAATTAAATGGAAACAAACAGAAGAATTAAAAGAAGTAAAAATTAAACTTTTTTCTAAATTAGGATAATCCGAAGAAAATAAAGGGATTAGCGAAACGATTAAGGAAATGAATAAACTGAAATTGAAGAAGTGCGACTGGGGTTTCGTTCAAACAATCCGCTGTGAATGGTCATTGTGAGGCTTTATTTCCTTCATCTTAAACCGGTGTCTGTTTTAAACTTCTCAAAACGTCTGCTTCCAATGCTTCATAGAGCCGGTTTCACATACACGAGTTTCATGAAATCACTGTCTTCACGTCCATGTACGCCGGATCGAGATTGATCCCAGAACGACGGAAATCCAAATACATCATCTGAGAACTTCGGTAACTGCCATTCGGACAGATTCGAACCAGATACTTTGCGCTGTTCACGTGCAACAGTAATTGTAGGTTTGCTCTTTATGCTTACCAACTGCTTTGACCGTTGTGCGTGCTTCAGCTTTTGAAGTTCCATGTCCACGTAACGCTGTATTTCTTGGTCTTGAAGATTCTGGTCAGTTAAACACAACTCGAATTCTGCTTGCATATCACGACATTTACCAGAAGTGTCCAACAATTCGAATGTCTCATGAGCTACAGCAACTTGACCATCGTTGATGAACCTTTCCACATTTTCCAATAATCGCCCAATACGTGACCTCAGACCACTGTGCCTTTTGCGCAGACCGTCCACATCGACAGAAGCATTATGAGCAGCCATTTCCAGCTTGTTCACTCTGTCGGTCCAGCACGTAGGACAAATTTGTTGCGCGCAGAACAATCACAAACGATTTCGTTGAGACCAACTGTCGCGACGAATACGGGCAGTTTTCCAGCACCCGCACGCACAAACCTTTTACTTCCTCGCAGTACAGTAGGGCTTTTTTGTATGGATAGGAACTGTGACAAGGTGCCATGTCTTGATAACACCTTTCCCGGTCTGAGAATCGCAACAAGAGCGTTAACTTTTTAAGGGTAACTAAATTGGCGTTTTCCCGTTGAGCGAGTGACGGCGATGTGACGAAAACGTTTATTGCGAAAAAACAGACGACTTTCACAACTGACCCCGTTCCGTCCTAAGTAAGTACAGTAGGCCCTCCTTATCCGCGGTTATTGGTTCCGGGAATTTCCGCGTATAATCAAGTCGCCTGCGCAAAATATAGAATCATTAGTAAACAACCTGCATGCCTCCTCTTGTACACTACAAATAGGCATGAAATTGCCTATAGTTACTAATATCAAGTTGGTGCTAAATAAATAGTCAAATGAGCAGCATATTAAAGGAAATAATTAAATACAACAATCCCAAAATATACTGGAATGTGAATTACTTTCAGGATACATTTTTTCAGCTGTAAGCGAAAGGTAAAAGCGCTGAACCTCAGCTGACACCACTGATTCCGGTTCATCTTTAACAACAGTCGTTGTCTGTGCAACGCTTTCGCATTAGCAAAGATATGTTTCATTTTATTAGTGTTGGTCAGGTAAAGGACTTTGCAGGTACTACGGCCTAACCTGTGAGTGACAGAGCTTATGCTGATGCTAACAATAGCTATTAACATTCCGCGCAAGTTGAGAAGCCATAGAAACAGAAAAGAGCATTTTCTCAAGTCACATGATGGAATTATAGCTCTACATGCACAAAAAGGATACTGCGCCACCGCTGTTTTCAGCAGCGGTTCGTCAATATCTGCTGAAAATAACGTCATTGTTTTCTTGAGACAAACCGCGTTGAGTCAAATCCGCGGATAAGGAGGGCCCACTGTATAGCATGCATTATGTTTCGTTGACAGGCTGACAGTGGAACGAGGTCTGTTCTGAAAGCACGTGCTTTTTGACAGTAGGCAACTTCGTCGCATTGAGTTCAGTCGCTCAACAGGAAAACGCCGTAAAATATAACATGATGAAATCCAAATCCTTTTACCAAAAAGTATGTCTACAAATAAATGGATTAATGGAATATAGAGGTGAACGCACTTTTTTCATTATGCTGTCCTTAGTTAGCTACAGAGACGTTATATTTCTGTTCAGGCGGTGCCAATATTCCAGTAAGTATATCGCGTGTGAAGAAACTTTGTGGAAAGGATCTAACGTTTTACGACACAAATCTTCTTGATGAAGTCGCCTTGAGAAAGATATTTGTCAGGGTAAGTTGCCATTTCATGACCACTTTTATGCACGACATTCCATAAAGCTGAAAACGCAACTTTCGTTTCCCTTTTTGTTCTACTATTACTAAACATGCTGTTTTCCATTGAAAGTGAAACTCTTCCTAACGGGAGCGCGTAAATGCATACTCTAATTACGGAAATTCAACCCGTGAAATTTTCTCGGGTTGGGTTTCCGTAATTACATTATGCAAATGCTGTTCAATTTTAATTTATTTCTCATGCTCTGTCGCAATAATGTCAAAGTTGTCCTGTCGAGCTGACTACAAGCTGGTTATAAATGGCACATTTTATGTTTGATTTGTGCAATTTCCGGAGTTGACGGCTTGGTAATGGATCAGTACAGTTTTATGTTGAAAAGCACATTTGCTTTCAGAAATAAAGTGTTCTGACGTCAGCATTTGTTTGATAGTAAGTGTTGATAAATCTTTTCAGGTAACCGTTACTTAAGAGGGTACGTGGCAGTACCTTACTATGTTGGTCTTAGTGAAAAAGCAAATGACTGGGCAGGGCTTTAAATTTCAAGTATATTTCAAAAGTTCGCCTAACATAAGATCTCGTAAGAAATGACGAGCTTAGGAATTTACTGGAAAATGCGGGTGTCTTTTATGAGGTCAGACGCAGTTGTTCGGCCGCATACATTGGAGAAATAGGAAGCACGATAACGCGCCTTTTCGGGCAGCATATGGACATCATTCATAGATATCAAAGAGCAAAAAAAGGGGCTAAACGGAATTGACACAAGAGGCAGGGTGCGTCCATACTTACGTCATCCGCCCACAGTCATGGCTCGAACGACCAAATCGTACTCTATGCGATTCTCCCTTTCTGTCATTGATGCTGAATGTCATCGTGGTCTCGTAGCGTGAAAATTTGGCAATAGCACTCCCCTCTCAACAGCCGGACGGCGAACTTTATCTGGTAGCACTTCCAGTTGAGACAATTCAGCCAGAGCTCCCTTGTGCGGCTCCCAGCGCCCTGCGCGAGTTTCCCATCGTCCCCATGCGTCCTTACGTCGCTCTTGGGGGCGATGTCTCCCCTAGCCAAATCATAGCCCACCATGTTGTTAGGTTGTTTCATAGGTTCGTTCCGTTTTCCTTAGAAGTAATTTTTTTTTGTAGGTAGTTGCTCTCATGCCAAGCAGTATATATCATTCAATACCTCTCGATGTTATCTGCAAGCTAGTACGGTTAAATTTTCATATTGCGCTCTTGAGAAGTTTCAGCTTAACTGGAAAGATGGAGTGTCAGGTCGACAAAAAGCAGCTTCTCAGACACGTGCTGCTTTTCCTGTATAACGGAGGATTAAGTGCTGTCGCAGCGGCTGAAAAGATTCAGGCAGTCTACGCGGAAGAGGCTATCAGCGATCGAGCTGCTAGAAAGTGGTTCTCCCGCTTTAGGGAGGGAAATTTCAATCTGAGTGACAGTGCGAAATCGGGAGGCCAAACGATTTTGATGAAGAGAGACTGAACGACGCCCTAGTCCACGAAGATCCACGACAGTCGACACGCGAACTGGCTGAGAAGATTGCCTGTGGTCATGTGATTTTGAGCCAAAATTTGCTATCTATGGGAAAGGTACAGAAAATGGGATCATGGGTGCCACATCAGCTGACTCGAGATGACAAAATTCGGCGCGTTTCTGTCGCAGGTTCTCTTCTCGCTCGATACCGTCAGGCCGTGGCCCAACGTCGCCCGTTCTTCAGCCAGATCATCACAGGTGACGAGAAGTGGTGTCTGTACGTCAACATGAAGCAAAGGAAGGAGTGGCTGAGTCCTGGTAAGGATCCAACCCCGCGAGCGAAGCCCAAATTGCACCAACGAAAGACTATGCTGTCCGCCTGGTGGGATTGTGAGGGTGTTATACATTTCGACTTGCTTCCAAAGAACCAGACTATCACCGCCACAATTTATGTGGAACAATTACGGCGTTTGGCGAGCGCAGTTCAGCAGAAAAGGCAAAAGAAGCAACATGCCATCATGCTGCAGCACGACAATGCCNGACCGGACACAGCAATAATCACAAAAACAGCCATCCAAGAACTCGGATGGGATGTGCTTCCTCATCCGGGTTATTCGCCTGACCTCGCTCCATCCGTTTATCACCTTTTCCGTTCGCTCGCTGTCAATTTGCGCGGTGTTTCCTTCAATAATGACGAAGACTTCCAAAAATGGCTGTCCGACTTCTTCTCCCCCAAACCCCCACATTTCTACCGAAAAGGGATAGAACAGCTGGCCTGTCGTTGGGAAGAAGTCGTGAATAGTGAAGGGGAATACATTGTTGACTAAACAGTTTGTATTTTCGATGGAAAAAATTAAATTAAAGCAGTCGGAAAAAGCGGAACGAACTTATGAAACAACCCAATACCTGTCGTAGCTGCGCGTAACTGTTTTATATCATTACCAGAGTTTTTTAAAACTTCGAACTTTGTAACGGGGCATGTACATTCGTTTTAGAAATGTACGGATTTGAGCCACCGTTGGGAATAACCTCATGACAGGCTAACGAGCACTAACTGGGCCCCGCGGTCTGCCTATACACCGCGTGAAATGACTACTACTTGTGTTTTCTTGACGTGGTAAGTTTAAAGAAGATAACTGATTAAGAGGTAAACATGATCTGATAGTCAATAACAGTAGAAAGGTAAATTATAATTATAGAACTCAGGAAAAGAAAGGATTAATGGAGGTGAATCGAAACGCAGTGAAGGCTCTTGACCCGTCCTTAGCGGTAATGAATTACCGCTGAGGACGGATCAGCGGATTCAAAAGCTCTGGAGCAAGAAGTCAGTTTTTATAAAACGGGTCTTGCCGTAAGTAAAATCTACCATGAAGGCTTAACGAACCCGTTCCGACATGCTATGTATTCAAATTCATTGCCTTTCAACCCATCTCCATTACTTCTTTATTTTTCTGAGCTCCATAATTACAATATACCTTTTTACGGTTATTGATCGTTGGATCATGTACCTTTTAGTTGCCTTCTTTAAACTTACCACATTAAGGAGACACGAATAGTAGTCATTGCCTACGGAGGTATGCGGGCAGACGTTGGTGTTCGATAGTCTGTCACGACGTTATACCCAAGGGTGGCTCAAATCCGTACATCTCTGAAACAAAATTACCAGTCTTTACTGTTTCTTAACATAGGGCATCCTCCTTCCCATTGGTTAACTTCTCAACCGTTTACCCGCCAGCGCGGCTCTGCGTCCTCTCCTGCTGGCACTTCCATGAGGACCCTCCCTCCTGCATGGTTCTGAAAATGTCCCTTAACAGATGCGAAATCTTGCAGTTTTACTAGTCTTCGAACCCCTCCCTTATCAGTCCTCTGGCGCCCCGTTGAGAGTCACTGCCTTAAACTAGGCAAATGACCTTGGTGCAACTCTCTTAATGTTCGACGCTAGCGATTTCAAAGGATGGCTATCTTGCGGACCATAGGCAGTCTGTAAAGCTCATGATACCCGTTATTCGTGGTAGCTCTGTATCCCCAGTTTGTGTACCGAAATCAGTGAGTGAAGTTGACAGTTTTTTCTCTAATTTCTCTATCTCTTTATTTCTTTTATTTATATCATCTTCATTTCTTTCTCTTTCTTCCTTTAGTTTCCTGTTTGTGTCATTCCCTTGACCTTCAGCGTTCTCCTTTCTTCTTTCCTTCCTCCTCATTTTAACATAACACCCTGTTTTAAAGTTCCCAGGAACTTTGTCCTTTAAAGTAATTAGGGTAACCAATTGATTAAAATACTTGCCATCTGCCACTTTTCACGCGCTGAAGACGGGAACAGACGCTTCCGGAAACCTACGCTGAACAAGAAAATTTCCACGGATCCAATCTCCGTAATCACACTATGCATTTTTACGCGCCCGTTCGAAAAGGTTTCGTTTTCAATGCAAAACAGATTATTGCGAATAAAGTGGGTCTCTTCGATCCGTGGCAGGTGGAACTGGCTCGGTGGCGGTCAAAATCCCGACAGTCGAAATCCCGCATGGGTCAAAATCCCGAAGGGTCGAAATCCCGAATAGGTCGAAAGTGCACTGTAAAGTGTGGCCTCGCTTCAGTTGTGCATTGACATCTAGTTTTCCTCTAGTTTTGTTAACCGTGTTGATCTCTTTGCCTTCTTATGGTTAGTAAAAAGATTGCACTGCTGAAAAGAACCAGCTGTGTTCATAGGTGAGCCGCAAATGCTGGAGTCATTTCGACTAATCCAAAACTAGAAGATGCCAATGCACAACCTAAACAAGGCCACGCTTTGCATTTTCGGCCTATTCGGGATTTCGACCTATTCGGGATTTCGACCCTTCGGGATTTTAACCCGTGCGGGATTTCGACCCTTCGGGATTTTGACCCTAACCCGAACTGGCCGTCCCGGGTAATTGTCATCTGCATGAGGTCGAGCGAACACCGGGACGCGTGCTCAACAACCGCGGAGGCTTTCTTTGTAGTTTCCATGATCTCAGGGGCAGCTTTTGCGGTCGTCGTGAATGTATGTCCCGGCCGTCTCGAGCCTCTTCTCCGCATGCCTGTACCGGTTGAGCACTTTCATGTGGCTGTCGAACGTGTCAGATATAGCGCTTCCGGTTTCCTCTATGTAGGAGGCGTTGTAAGCGCATTTGATTTGATAAACGACTCCTGGTCTCTTCTCAAAAGGAACCGTGATCTTGTCACTCCGTAGAATCGAACGAAGGCTGCAGGAACTTTTAAAGCGCACTGTGAAATCAAGGGACCGTCCTAAGCGTCTGATCTGTTCACTTACCCATTATAATAAGGAAGAAACAAAATGGGATGGGGTTGTACGGTACTTGTAGAAACAGGTGGCGGTGATCTGCATAACTTGCGAAATATCATTGATTTAACGAAACCTTTAGGGGATATCCATTGTGAATTAACGTGGCCGAGATATAGTTTAACTCAGAGTGTAGAGGGATTGGGTCACAGATAGCGAAGGCCCGATAAGAGGTCAGTGAGATGTGGACTGCACTCATCAGTAAATACCGTTGCTGCACCATACCGAGCTAATCTCACCCATTGTCTCCTTAAGAAACCTATATATACGCGTAACGGAGTAAACATCTCCGTATCTTACGCTGACGACGGGACTATAGCATCCCGGAAGCTACGTTTGTTCTCTGTGGACTTCCTAACAACTTGCTCATCCATTCGTTGGTAGGGCGTTTGTTTTTTGGTTTTTTACAGGCTCACAGAGAACGGGAAGAAGCCGTGGAAAGATCAAAATGAAGCCTTGAATGTCGCTATGTCACCTTGATCCGTAGGGTGGACCAAGCTGCTTGTTTGGTGGCGGAGCAACTATTTACTTGAACATTATCACCGAGGGCAGGATAGGCGGGTGACTGGAAAATTATCGAGTGGAAGCGAAGCCTTATTTTCATAGTTTGTGGCCTGACAGTACTGTATGGCGGCGGGTAGACTCATGAAAGTAAACCATTCTTGGAACGTATTTATGCTGATCCACCCCTTTTCATTTGTTCTTGTTGACAACCAGCGTTAATCCGAGACGAATCAATGCGCTGTGTAGTGAAAGACGATGTATAGTAAGAAGATGTACAAAGTTCACACTTTTAAGCATTACGTTTGTTTGAATCTGATTTACCTTCTGAACCTAGCTTATAGCATTCCTTCCATGTTGTTTGACTGATGAACGTCTCGTGGTCCGGGATTAGATGTCAGACTTCCACGATTGTTCGAGCTCGGGAATAATTATCCATTTTCAGGCATCAGCGCGCGTCGCAAAAGAGAGGAAAACAATTTTTCATGATCAGTTACTGTTTCTAGGATGACCCACCAACGGGGATGGAAAGTATCCGAAGGTTTTGTTTCATACCACTTTTTTTTGCAGAAAACATTACCGATAGTAACATCCGCAGGTTGATGATCGTGTATTAGCAATCATAGGTTATCGTTTGAAATAAAGTGTCACGTCAAGAAAGTGTAATGAGCGAAGGGCGTTCAGTAGTGTGCAACTGGCAAACCAACAGCGCTGACGATGGAACAAGCTCGCCTCAGGAGCTCCGGATTCTCAGTGAACGCTGTACATTGTAGTTTAGCTAATAACTCACCTGTTCTCTGGAAGGGTATTTGTTTCATCTTGTAGTACGGCTTCTTCCTCATTGACGAGTGATTCCCAAGGGGGCGATGTCTCCTCCTGGCAATCAGACTGAAAAGCGGTGAATGACATGTTGCTCAGTCTGTCAGATCACGGGATACGAGCCAGTGATGTCAGGGAACGATGGTAACCCTGAGCTTGAGAAACGCTGAAATAGACAAACGTTTATTTCTGAAAAGAGAGCATTTGAATTTTCCGTGATAAGAAAGATCCAAGGGCTCCCTGTTTTCAAAAATAAGACATCTGTCTGTTTGATAGGACAACTGTGTTACAGGATGAAACTTTTTGTCCCATTCCTAGCAATTCTATTTTCAAGCATTTGTATTAAGTTACCTACAACGAACCGGATGGTGTAAATCGTGCGAATCGTTGTGTAAAACTTTCGTGGTATGGTTGTTCCTGTACTGTACTCCAGTAGAGACATTATGGCTTTAATTTCGAACTCTTCTAGCTTAAGTTAAGACACCTACAAGAATCGTGCTCGATGTATTCATGTGTCATTGTAACCAGTCATTTTACAGCACCGGATAGACTGCGTTATGCACTTTGCGGGCCTGAAGGCCGTTGGAGAATCTGTTCAACTGCCTATTCAATATTATGAGAACAACGTTGCAGGAACGCTTACTCTCTTGCGAGTAGCTTGGAAGTGTTCAATTTTGTGTACTTTAGCATTTTGTTTAGGTTATGCAGAAGTACGAAGTCAGTAATCTAATCTTTTCAAGCAGTGCGACGGTGTATGGAGCGGCTCAGTTCCTTCCGATCTCTGAAAATCACCCAACGGGAATAGGGCTCACCAGCCCTTATGGAAAGTCCAAATATTTCATTGAAGAGATTTTGCGCGACTTGTACGCTGCAGACGACGTATGCGTTCAAATTTCGAAGTATTCGTATAATTTATAACCCTTCACGTTTGTTTAGAATTGGAACATTGTCTTACTGCGTTATTTTAATCCTGTTGGTGCGCACCCTTCAGGTGAAATTGGAGAAGACCCTTCTGAAACACCAAACAATTTAATGCCCAATGTTTCAAGAGTAGGTTAAACTCATAATTTTAATGGTTATTGCTATGTGGCATTGAAGGCATTATTTCATAGTGCAGGAAAAACGATAATCTCTGTACAAAACAGTGAATATTGACTATGTGTTATATTGGTATAGTGCTATGGAAACATTAACAGAATTATAGTCTGAAGGGCTTGCTTTCAGACCTTTAAATTGCGTCACTGCTAATAATTCATTCATCAGAAACGTATATATGTTATAGGTAATGTATGAAATCAGGCATTCTATAGAATGCCCAAAATCTTTAGGCAATGTATGAAACGCTTAATATTATACACATTTCCTAGGCATTCTGTACAATGCCTAATGACAAATCGGCAAAGTATTTAATATGAGGTCTGTGCGTGAACTGCTGTGTTTACGGAACTGATCACCCAAAAAAAAAGGTTCCAGGAAAACTATTCATTCAAAATAATTTCTAGTGTTTTCTGCAAGTCTCTGCCAAGGTTCAGGTTGAATCCCGGCAAAGAAAACGTTTTCTTCTTTGCGTCGGCCACACAGAAGAGCGAACGTTGGCGCTTTTGCTTCCTCATGGCAAATTTCAACGATCCCTCTGGAACCCATTTTTCGCTTTCTTGGGTCTTACCCATTGGTATGAAGCGGTGGCTGATTGTCGACCGGTCCATACCAAGGGCGCTAATCCCTCCATTGTTACCTATGCTCAACGCAGCCACGTGTGCGATAGTTGATTACGTAACCGGAAGAATGGTCGCGGACAATGGCCACTTCTGGCGGGGACCGCAGCGTAAAGACCCCGACTTTCAATTTGAGCAGCTGAAGCTACTCCATGCCGTGCTATATGAGAATGGCGGGGCAAAGTATAGTGGCTGAGCAAGAACCGCGCTATATTGATATGCAGCGACGATTCTAAGAAGAACTAACACGCGAGCCAATGCTGCTAAAAACAGTGTTTTCTAAGTGAAACTACTTATCGAAAGTTACTGAGCGATGTGGAGAAAGCTAAGATGACTGCTAAGAATGAACCGCGGGACTATTGGTTGCTGATTCGCTACGATGTGATGCTAATAGGAAACAAAAGTAAGTTAATTTATCCTTTTAGAGAAGGCGTCAATGCTATCGGGTTCTACGTCACGGACTCAGTCGTTTGATGTACAGGCATACCTCGTTTTATTGCGGAATTGGTGCTGGAGCAGCGCAATAAAGCGAGTAATCGCAGTAAAACGGGTCGCGCGTATTGTTTGCTTTTCCAGTGCATTAAAAAGTTGTGTTCACAGCATACTGTGATTACTAATGGCCTGTTGAGTCTGCATTTCATACATTGCCTGTATTGAACACATAACTTTTCTTTACGGAACGATAGACTCATGACGTAGAAGAATTATTTTTATTTATTGAATGGGCCCTGTCTTTCAAGTGAGAAATAGAATTCCGGAGCTTTCGGGTGGTTTACCGTCAGCGGTGAACTAACAAAGAACATTGCCTGTAACATATATATTAAGTGAGCACAGGTTAGCTAAGTTACTTGAACGTTTCTTGTTGACGGATGATCACAGGGGATTTTAAACATGCATGGCAAATGTAAGTACCATAGAATCTCGATTATGCGAACCAGCCAGAGAACGAAAAATCTCAGAACTAGAGAAACCGAAGGCATAGTTCCCGGTGTTCTCTAAAGTTTCTGGTAATACTGATGCAGATGAAAACATTGTAGAAATTTCACTTTCACTGAGAAGCGCTTCCATGTGTGATGAATGGGACAAGTCGGATGTTGTTAGGTTGTTAGGACCGGTTATAAGGATCAGGGATTCCAAATAGTGAATGAGGAAGAATATCAGATACACGACAGGGCTCTAACGGCTGAAGAATTGCGTCTTATAGGTGAACAAAGAAGCTCCTTTCTTGGGGCAGAATCTACACGTGGAAGCGTAAATGTTAAATAGCTGAAATGATGACAAACGACTTATGGTATTACATAAGCAGTGTTTCGCACCTCCTCCTTTTCAGAGCAGTGGGCTCGCCACTGCCCTGGCCTGCTCTTACCACTGGAGCGGGAGTGGGAAGTTCTTTCCTAACGGTAGAGCAGCGAGGGATCCTCAGTTGCTGCTGGAAAGAAGGCACCCCCGTCTAGCGGTGCGAACGGCGTGACAGGCTGCACTCGAAGCCTCTTCTTTCTCCTCTTTCTGCCGTCCAGTCTTAGGGAGGCTTTTGAGGACCGTTCGTCGCCGATTTTGCAATTTTGAATTCCGTTCCTTGTCGGATTCGCATTTTCCTTCAATGAGATAGGGAGCTGTTTTATTGCTTTTCTATGTCAGTGACGCAGAAGATTAGGAGGAATCGTCGCCCCCATTTAAGCGAACCAATTTTTCAATGTCCGGTTTGTTTCCTCTCACACGAAGCTGAAATCATTTCGGTTGACGATTTGCTAGCGGTTGCGCTTCTTCATCTTGCGGAGCTCCTCCTTCGTGAGGAGGTCCATAACGACGTTGAAACAATGCTCCACTAAGGACGAGAACGGGAGAGCGATCAGCAGTCGTTTGACGACGTACCAAAAACGAGGGTATAGAATTGGTATTTGCTTCTGCAGCTAAGCTGAGTATCCCTGACGCAGTGTCGGCTTCACTTCATCGTTTCACTGAAGATCTACCAATTCTTCCTATAAGTGCAGCTCTCCGTCCTCATTGCTGGCGAAAGGAACAATTACCCAGTTAGGCACCACCATCGACAACACGTCATGGAACCGCCGCTTTAAGTTCTTGTGGAGCATTTCGTGGTGTTCGCAGTACGCCTCAATGTGCTGATTACAAGGGCCAGAGCATCGCTTCAGTTCTGCAAGCTTCAGGAATTGACGCAGCTCCCCACGCGATGTGTTCCTTTATGCAGCGCGTGCTTAGACAGAAATGCAGATATGACCGATTTCGTCTTCATTAAGTTCACGTTACCAACCAAGTTGAAGGATGGATTCTTTTGGTAACAGAAGTGTAATCTCGTGATGTAGAAGGTGTTAGAAACGGCTTGCTCCCGTTGTAAAGCACAGGATGGTAAATGCTTGTTTATTGGCACACACACAAAAAGGGAGGTGCGGAGCTTTCGGAACACCACACGTTCCGTCGTCAGCGTAACAGGTAATGCGAAGTGTGAACTTGGCTGTTTTGCGAGAGGCCGCCGGCAGGTGTTCTTCGTTGGGTTAAGTGGGCCTCAGCAGTAATCCGTCAGGTTATCGGATGGCGGTGTAATTGCATAATGGAGGCTGTCAACGGTAACCACGCTTCGCTGACCCGTAAGCCGCCATCTTTGTTGATCGTGCGGTTTTGTCTTATATATAACGCTTCCAGGATCTTTCTCTTTCGGTATTTTATTAAGAGCACTGATGGCGTACTGCAAAGACTCGTTTAAATGGGGTTAGGGTCAAAATCCCGAAAGTCGAAATCCCGATAGGTCAAAATCCCGA
>KN538461.1:39018-68869 GCA_000797535.1 Trichuris suis | reverse complement strand
CATATGGACTCCTGTATCACCAGAAACTGTCTCCCAGCATAATTCTTTCCAGTAGTAAAGAAACCCAAGTCCCAACTTCCTTTCCCGTCTTTTAACGAAGTAATTTGGTTTTCGGGGTTTTGATCGTTCGGGATTTCGACATTCGGGATTTCGTACATTCGGGATTTCGTCAATGCAGGATTCCGTACCTTCGGGATTTCGACATACACCCCCGAGGAAGTTACTTCCAGCGTTTCTGAATTTTAGAAGTAAAGTTTTGAGCCATCACTGGTCCTCTTCCATTTCTGCAATTTTTTTGTGAGCGCGGAAAGCGCTGGTAAGGCGGCGAAAGCATACAAGAATGGACGTAAAGCATTGGCTATGGATATCTCAATTCGCTTGTGTCAGACGAAGGAGCGGCAGAGTTGTTCTGGGCGAATAGTAGCTAGAGAGGAAGTATGGGGACGCTGGTGAAATCTGAGCACTGTAGGGGCACCAGCGCGGAAGAGGTTGAGAAGAAACTGTGCCGTAACGTCCTTGATACTAAAAACTGCGGGTACTGCAAGGGACCTGTAAATGCAATTTGATGGATTGTCAAATGTGCTAGTTCTCCAAATGGGTGATTGAGCTTTTTCACGCACGTGGAAAACACAAATTTTCGCATGGATTCATTTACTGATTGATTTTGTGTCAAAGGCCTAAGCTAAAAATCGTCGGGGAGAGGAGAGAATGGGGAGATGATAAATGGGAAGATGTGTGCTTTGAGTGTACGCCATAACGGAAAAGAACTTGGAAAACTAAGATCTGAGGCGAAATCAGAATGATTACTTCAATGTTCACCACTTGTCCTATGTTACTAATACGTGCCGCTGCTTGTTTGTAATGCAGTAACACTAATAGCTTTGAAACATCGCTTAGGTTTGTTAAGCACAGTAGGTTGCCCATTGTTTTAAGATGAGAAAAAGTTTTACGTTTTGTTTCTAAAGATCTCAAGAACTTTCAGTCGCACGTCAAAGTTTCGAGGGAACAAGGAGAGCTTCTTTACTAGGCACAGCTCCGCGATCCACAGGAATGAAGGAGCTGAAGTCAGCCTAGGTTGAATCTAGCTAATCAATCAAACGCCGCAACATTAGCCTTGGGTCAGTAAAGTCACGTAATTTAAACTGCCGACTACACCACTGGTTTTTGAACTTTTCCAGTTCACTGTCTCTTCTTGAAGGAAACAATTTGTCATCGGTCCCTCCATGGCAAAACTTTTCCAATACCACTACTATCCATGAAAAAATTTTGCCAATAGCATTCCTACGCTCTCACTCACCGATGCACCAGTGGAAAAGGCTTTCTAATAGCACTAATATTCGTGACAACAGTCTGGCTGTGCCCTCTTTTATCGCGTAAGTACCAATAAACGGTTTTACTTGTCTGTAGCTACCAATTTAATGAAATTTCAAAACACCGTTAATAAATCTTTCATTTTTGATTACGCATGAAGGTGGTTATAATTGCAAAAGCCTAAGAAATCTATAAATCGCCTTCGTCATCTGCGTCTCTCAGTGCGTGAATATAGCTAACATTCTCACCTGTATCCATGTTCGCCACAATGCGGAAAGCCGAAAAGACCTTTGTCTGCTGTTGCGGAAAGTTAAGGGTTGAGCACATCTTGCTAAACGTTAGACAAAGTAAATTAACGCCAATTGCAGACGCGTACACAGTCAAAGATGAAACGAATAATACTAGTGGTAGTTCCTGGGGAGAGTTGCGCTTACTGGTGCGGACGCGATTCCGGAGCTACACAATAACACGCAGAGGCTGGGTCAAAGAGCGCACAAAGCAAACGCAAAACGTTGCTTTCCCTCCTCGCACTTCTTTCTAATAGCTTTGTTTTATCTTTAGGCTGCCGCAAAGGTGATACCCTTTCTGAAGGTGTTCGGAACAGACTACGATACGGTCGATGGAACTGGTGAGTTACCTACAACTATATGCATACTCCTCAGCGTATGCGCGATGAGATAGGCGTGAAGATTCTATTTCGAGATGTCGAGTTTACAGTGGAATGAATACTGACTACGAAGGTTGATAGGAGTGGAGAAGTTGTTCGTAAAGCCAAACTTCGTGAAGGGGAAAGGAATTCCCGTTAGTTAACACAGCAAACGGGCTTGAGCGAGCCCTGGTCCGGAAGTCTAGCGTTTGAGAAGCCTGACTGCTAATGAACAAAGCTCTACTGTCGATGAGAGCAACGATACAGATCGGTGTGTAGCAAAGTTGGCAAAAGACAGACAGTCCTGCTCTGAGCGGCGCGCTTATGTATCGCTTCTTGATCCGCGCGTTGGTCACATGCGGGCACAGGTCGGGGATCGGCGGCCGCCAGGAGATTTGGTCAGGGGCCGACGCGGGTCTCCGGCGACGTCGCAAATATTGTCTTCCTTGCTTGGGAAAAACAACCGTCGCAAAAACGTTGCACCCGCTGGGGGGTCCTGGACGTGCAACCGGCGGTACAGGAAGATAACTATTCAGCAAACCCAGGGACAGGAAATGACATGAAATTTAGGAGATAACTAGCTTCCGGAGCACCGCACGTTCCGTCTTCAGGGTAAAACAGTATGAGTTAAGATGACGGTCGTTATCCTTATGGGAGGTTGTTGGCAGGTACTCTCTGTGGCGTCAAGTGGGTCTTGGTGCTAATCCGTTAATGCTGTCGGATTGCGGCTGTCTGGAACTGCGTAATGCTCTTTGTGAACGGTGACACGTTTCATTAATGCCTAAGCCTTCATCTTTATTGATGGTGTGGTTTTGTTGAATCTATATGGCTTCCAAGATTTTCTTCTTCAGAAGTGCGTTTCATTAAGGGGCGAGGAAGCAGAAAAGGAAGTGACGACCTCGGCGCAGTTCACAGCGTGTTCAATGATCACGGAACTCTTTTGTATTTGTTTCATGACCTTTTGCGGTTCTAATGTTTGGGAGCGTCCTCTCCATTTGATCGATTCTCCTTTCAGTCTGACCAGCCTTTCGGTACCTGGTTAGGTAACTTAGGTGGTTCTTAAGTCTGTGGAGAATTGCATTCCCTCTTTCGCTTGCGTAGGTTGATCTACGTTTGCAGCGGATCAGGTCTGTGGTCAAGTGAAGTTCTGACTTTGTCTGATTTAAGCACGCACCCCAAGTTGTTAACCTACTATGGGGAATGACGAAACCCAGGTCTCTTGATAGTGGGTTGGATTCTGTCACCAATTCATACGTAGTATGGCATTGAGATAGTGATGTTCTTGTGCGTGCATCGGTGCGTTGTCAGGGCTGTTGAGGCGTTGCAGCCGGTGGGCAGTGGTGGTGTTAATCAGCTGGCTAATAAGGAACCAGCTCATTTCAGAATAATTAACGTTTTAAAATCTTCATAATGTGTAGACGGAATTGCAACCCGTTAATCTTTTTTATTTGTTAGCGAAGCTTGCGGGAATCAACTGTTCCCGTCTTCAGCGCTTGTGTAATGGCAGAAGTTTTGTTCCGGTGGCTCTGGTCAAAGTTCGCACTTTAAACGACGGATAACCGGGGACGTTTTAAAATAGAGTTGGTATAAACGGGGAAGAGGGCGGAGGAGCCGGGGGAGAAGGGGGAGTTTACGGAAAGAGGTTGGGAAAGGGACGCAGAAAGTAAAAACGAAAAACCAAGAGTGGAAAAGACAGAGAAAGTAAAACGCAAAAAGGGGGAGAGAGGAGAAAGGAAAGGAAACAAAAACAAAAGGGGGGAGAAAAACAAAAAAGAAGGAAAGGGACACACACCCGTTCGAAGAAATTCAGTTTTCAACGTTTTAAAATCTACACTTTTGAACACGAGTAGACGGTTTCTCGGTACTTCTTAAAAAGCCCTTTACTGAATAGATTGGAGCAGGGATTGGAGACGACGAGGTTGGTATTAGTGTCATTTGATCTACAGTGTACCAGGAGTCTTGCTCATAGCTACCATTAACAGCTGGTAGAGTGTTTCTGCGTTAATCAGGCTTCACTACTCGACTGAATGTTGTCCATTAGCACCAGCAGATCAGCTTTGAACCCATCATTCGAATCAGCAACGCTGTAGAGCTTAAGTTCTAAAAAGTTCCACCGGCCCCTCTGTGGTGTATATTCTACGTACTATACGTACCATAAGTCGCATGTGTATTCAGTGTGAACTTGCATGCACGGAGTTTTCTGTATTTTAGTAGGGTTGTAGTAGGGTAGTTCGAATGCCAGTAAAACCCCTTTACTGAACAAGCAGCAGCTCATCTCTTTATTATCGGTACTATCAACAGGGCTACGTAAAGACTGGCTCAGAAGCGTGTTCAGCGTTTCGTTAATCAGTAATCCACTTAGGTGCCATTAAATATTCCCACTTTTATCAAAGAATGTTCTGGGCCATTTTGCGAGAATAGAGGGAGAGCTATTTGCTAGTTCGCCTAAGCCAGTGATTCTCAAGAAGGCGCTGGAAGCCAAGGCTGCAATGAGGGATCGCTGGAGAGCTGGTGGGGGCGCTAGGAGATCTAACGCGCTACTGAGAAAGAGGCAAGTGAAAGCTCTCTTTGGACGCCGGTTAAGTGGTGGATGTAAGGCAGAATGCAGATGAATAAGAGAGAAACAGTTCTCACGGCAGCTGGAATAACTCCCCTCGGCATGACTCAGTGTACCGTAGCCTAAGTATGTATGCAGATCGCCAGTCTGAACTCTATCCCAGACGAGCGGGACGCTGATTGCAGCTGCTGTAGACGCCTCTGACAGTAGTAGCAGTTGTCACAACAGCGTACCAGCTCATTTCATGGGTGACTCACGATGAACGACTTCACCTCTTGCATATTGCTAACCTGCTTTCCATGGAGAATTATAGATTATTCCTATTGGTCAGCTGTAGTCCTAAATTTAAGGAATAAAGTTTTGAGCCATCGCTTGTCTTTTTCCATGTCTGCAGTTTTTTGTGAACGCGGAAAGCACCGGTAAGGCGGCAGAAGCAGTCAAGAATGGACGCAAACCAACCGTATCTCAATTCGCTCGCATCAGACGAAGGGGCGGAAGAGATATGCCGGGCGAATACCAGCGAGAGAGAATTAGGGGGCGCTAGTGAAATCTGAGCACTGTAGGGGGCTGGCGCGGAAAAGCTTGACAAACTATGGCCTAAGCAAATGCATTCTTAAGTTCTATTTTTCATTCAAGCGTCCCCAGGTATACTTAACGAACAGTAAAGATGAATTGCGTTAGCTTCCTTAATTTGAAGAATTCGTACGGTTTAGGTACGTTGGTAGTACAGAGTACGTGTTTCAGGCGTACGTGATTACGTGCACGTAGTTGATTTGGCTAGAGGACATACTGCATCTCTCCGCAAAATTTTCACTAAATGCGGTTTGAAGGTCGAGCACATTCCAGCTTGAAAGCACGTCTGGTATTGATCATTTTTAAAGGTTTACAATCTGGGAACAGGGAATGGATTTTCGGTCCTTCAAGTAGTTAAACTGTTCGAAGCGGTATCAGGAACGAAGGTAAGCATATCTTTGTGCGTTACATTCGTAAGTTTCTGTTGATATTTATCCAGATTGAACTAAAGTTCGAAGAAAGGCGTGCTGGAGATCTCCCAGCCGTTTACTGTGACGCGAGTTTAGCAGAATTGGAACTGCAGTGGAAGGCTCAGTACGATTTACGCCAAATGTGTACGACTTGGCAAAGCCACGGTGCATCTGTCTAAAGTTTCACACGTTTTACAGGCATCGATACCTGGAACTGGCAAACGAGAAACCCTAACGGATATCGGGATTGATGCCAAGTAGTAGATATAAACGAAGTGAACCTTCATCCTTTGTTCCGGAAGTTCAAGCCTTTTGTCACTTTAAGATTATTTTTGTTTCAGCAGCACCTTTCGTACCATTTTATTATGCTACGTGTTCTTCACTATTGGTTTTTTGCGTATACCTTTTGGAAATACGGTTCTTCAGCACAGAATGTTCTATACCGTTGGGATTCACGATGAAATGACCTTGAAATGACCTCATTAATGTGTAGGCACTTTCCTCTTGTTTACTGGTAACAGCTTGAGCGATTATTTTATGCATCAAGTGCAATTGCGCAGTTACTACATTCGCCTGCGTTCTATGCAAGGGATTTGATTGTAGACGGAATGTTGCACTAAAATACGACTGGAACGCAGAATGTTTTAATCACGAAAAAGGTAAAAGCGGGGCTCCCACAACAAGGTGGTCTTTAGCTGGTCATAACGATTTGACCCTGAGTCACTCGTCGGGTTATCTGCAGTAACAGCGCTCCGTCTCGCAAGGCTGGGTCTTTTCTCTTATTGCCGCCCAAACATACAGCAATCCGCTACAGAAAGCAGGTACAGCTGACCGCAGTAAACTACAGTAATCCCGCCGGAACCGCAAACATACAGTATTCCGCACGCGCAAACAAGGGAGAGCAAGGACACTAGTGCGCAGCAAACTACAGTAAGCACTACAACAGCGAAATTTTAAAAATAAGCGTTTTTTAAAGCGCGATGCGTCTGTTACGTTCCTGGAAAGGCCAGTAATAACTGTAGAACTGTTTAAAGCACTTCTCCGCCATAATTAGCCCTCCGTAAGGTCTGTGCCAGGTTACTTGAACCAATCCTTTTCTCAACCTTGCCGGTCCTGTTTTCTTACGCTTAGCGAAGCCTGTATTTATACATCGCGTAAACTCCCACGAAAGGCAATTATTACTATTCGGAAGCCTGATTTGAGTCCATTCGCCAAACAACCCTCCCGCTGTTATTTCGATTTTTCTCGCTTCAAGAGGTCGGCCATCCCGAGGCGCCTGCTTTGGCGACGTCGCTGTTACTTACCGTTCACCGTGACCAACAGTGTTGCCAAAGCGAGATAACATTTATCTCTAAATCCCCAAACAGTGTTTATGTAATCCCCAAAATGCAGGCTTAACCCACAAACTTCGTATTGCATTCTTGCGGCCAACCTGTTCTACCATTGCATAAGCCAAAACATAAGGCCTATAGTTGTGGTCGCCTATGTGCAAGTACATACAGCATACATACTACACGTGTACCATAGAAACCGTTGATATCGCAGGTATTCTGCTTACAGGCAAGGTATACTACGTGAATGCCCTAAATTCCATGAATATCTTGTGAGTATACGATATACAACGCTTATTTTACGCGTATGCTGCAGAAACCCTGGAGAGCAGAAAATACCATAAGTGTAAGCAGCATGTACTGCATGCATGCTGTATATAGCAGACGTACGAGCTGGCTCTATAGTTACTACACATACGTCCTATGTATCTCCTATACTGGATTTACACTAGGCAAACCGTGTATGGAAGCGCAGGTATGGCGACAAGACCAACTGCTTCTAGGGCAAGTTGACTTGAAGTCAAGTTGGATAGGTCAAGTTGGTTCAGGTCAAGTCGGTTAGGACAAGTTGAAGCGCACTCTTAAACTCATATGTTTAGCCTGCACGTCTCATGGCAGCAGATGACTTTGGTACCATCTTAGTACTTGCTTTCTCTTAAAATGACTGTAGATGACGAGATTTCTGCGTGCTGGGACGAGTAGTCTATGTTCTAGTGGCTTCGTTCTTTCACTGTTTTCCTGTTGGGGTAACGTGCATTTTTAATTAATCCAACTCGTATATTCGCTTCACGGAATGACACACGAGATTGTTCGTTATGGTTTCTGAGCATAAGCAGTATTTAACTAGTATTTTTCATGATGATCTTCAGTCACCCCTTTTTCCCGTGTTCGTGTCTGTAATTCAACTACACAAGTACCCTATCAACGACTGAATGAGCAAAGTGTTAGACAGAGTACAGGACAAGTTTTTCCTACGTTTTGGAAATGCTTCTGTTCAGTCGTCAGCGATGTTAAGGAGTTTGATTTCTTTTGCTCCCTAACATCGCTGACGACGGAACAAAAGCAGTTCCGAAACGTACGAAACATTTGTCCTGTAGTTCAAACATCAATGACAACGGGAAAAGCCATGACTAAAGAACATCATGAAGTATGTATCCCCGTTAAAAGACACATTATGTTCGGGATTTAACGAGTAAATCAAACAGTTTGCAAATCGATTACTTCCGTTTGCTTCTTTTGTGGACTACACAAAGGTACTACTAGCTTTCGAATACTGACGGAATAACTCTACAATGATCGAACTTGAGTGACGTTTTCGTTCTCGCTTTCCGTCCATTGAGGAAAGAATTCATCTAATAAGATTCTTTCACTGAAAATAGGGTTAGTTACAGGGATTTTATTGATGTTCATGGTGGCACGCTTGACCGTATTCGTAATTGTAGCAATGCTAGTAACACTTCAGAAAAAGCTGTTTATTGGCAAAGATGGATGGAGAAACGGAGCTTTCGGGACTCGTCTGGTCCCGCCATCAGTGAAAGTTGTCGGAATTATGGAAGGTAACCGTTGCTCTCTCTAAACTCTGACAACTTTCGCTGACGACGGGACCGGTGCAGTCCCGAAAGTTCCATCTTTCTACCCACATTTGTCAATAAACAGATTTTTCTTAAGGTATGACTTTTCATTAAGTCAATTAATACGGAGAGGTTGAAAACCGTTTATTTTTTTAACTTGCACG
This sequence comes from Trichuris suis, assembly GCA_000797535.1. NCBI lineage: Eukaryota > Metazoa > Nematoda > Enoplea > Trichinellida > Trichuridae > Trichuris > Trichuris suis. The sequence goes on along the minus strand of KN538461.1, from coordinate 60,306 downwards.
GAACCTACCATCGAAGCTTTCGGAGCGTAACCTCGCTCCGTTATCAACGATAACAATGACAGGGCCTGTGCGCGGTTTGTTTGTTTCGTTCGAATTGACGTTCGTTCGTTGAAGAACTGTTGGTCATGCTGTTATTCTGCTTCTCATAGGTAATCATTTTCAGTGTGGAATGTCTCCTAAAAGCAAGGAAAATGCAGAGAAACGGTCCACGCTGATAGGTCGTGTTGGAACCAATCTGAAAGTTGGCATCGTGGGACTCCCAAACGTGGGGTAAGCTTGCATTTTCCTTCTCTTCAGCAGACATCATTACTACCTTTGCATTGAAATTCGTTTTGTTAACTTCTCAATAACAGTGAGGGGCACTTTGAACACGATTAGTAGCTTTGCTGCTGTGAAGTACGATTTGCCCTTCAATTTCAGGTGAATTTTCAAGTTTCATCGGTCTGCCGTAGTTCGAAGTTTCGTTGCTCACTGGAGCACTATTCGGAATATGTCTTAACGAGAATTCATTCACGCTTTTGTGTCGCTGACTAATGAATGGGCTATAATAAACGCACCGTATATACCGGCGTATAAGACGAGGTTCATATTACGCCTAAGTTTTCTTCGTTTGTCAATGTCGGGCGTATAAGGCGACCATGAAGCATGGCTGTTCCGTGCCGCTAAGGAGGTGCTGCAATGCTTATTTAGAGGATTTTTGCCACAGTTTTCGAGGATTCCTTCCCTGCAGGTTCACCATTCCAGGCAGGAGAATTTAAGCTGTTTGCAGAGATTTTGCTACAGATTTTGGCTGATCTGCCGGGTGCTCATCAGACTGAAAAGAAAATTTTGATTTCTAAGTTGTTTGTGATGATTTTCAGCATTCAGAAGATTCAGAACCGTAGAGGACCGCTGCGCGGATAACAGTGCGGTACTTTCGACTTCAGTTTTCGTGGAAGCTTTTTGTCGCATAAGACTCCAGTTAGTGTTTTCCATTTTTGCCAGGCGGTCTGTATTTTAGCCGATACATCCGTCGTGACCCCTCCTTCATACGAGAGGTAGCTTCCAAGGTATTTAATCGTCAGGGCTTTAGTTAAGGGTTCATGAACGCTGATTGTGCCCGGGGTCTGGGATCCAAATTCCATGTATTCTGTTTTTCCGATATTCAGTTTGAGGCCGTACAGTGCCAGGCGGTTTTTCCAGGTGATTACGTTTTCTTCTAATTCTTCTCGCGATTGCGCCATGAGGGCAACATCGTCGGTGTAGAGCATTGTATGGGGGTACGGCGTTTGGGGGTCCGTGGTAACTGTGTCCATTACAGTGATGAAGAGCAACGGGGAGAGAGCGGAACCTTGATGTACACCTACTGTGACTGGGAAGGTTTCCGTTTGCCCTGTGCTGGTGCTTACTCTGCTCGTAGCGTCTTTGTAGATCATTTTTATCCAGTTTACATATTCCTCAGGGACATTGTGTTCTCGAAGAGCGAACCATATGGTCGAGCGTGGTAATGTGTCAAAGGCCTTTTCAAGGTCGAGGAAGGCTACATGTAGCGTTCGATTTTTCTCTCGGTATTTTCCATTAGCAGGCGTATCGCATGGAGGAGTGCATCTGTTGTGCTGCAGCCTTTCCTGAACCCATATTGGTTGTCCGTGATGTGTATGATGTCTCTCAGTCTGGCGTCCATGATTCGCTCCAGGATCTTCAGGGTGTGGCTTGTTAGTCGAATTGGCCGATATGTAGAACAGTCGGCGATGTCCCCTTTGCCTTTCCATATGGGTATTGTTATACTGGTTTTCCATGCCGAGGGGATTTGTTTGTGTGCAGTGATTTGGTTTAGCAGTTTTGTGAGCCACGAGGTACCCGCAGGGCCTCAGAGTTTCCAGAACTCGCTCGGAAGGTCATCTGCACCTGTTGCTTTGCCGTTCTTCATTTTGGTTAATGCTAGTTTGACCTCTTCTGTGCTTATTTCGTGGACTGGTCCGTCCGTTTGGGACCGACGGATGTTTGAATTCTTTCGTAGCGATTGAGCTGAAGTGGCATTTCCACCTGTCCAGTATTTCTTTTGGTTTTCTCAGTACAGTGCCATTAACCCGGTTCAAACCGTTTTATTTGCACACCTAAAAAGTAGACAACACCAGCGAAGTCTCGGAACATACCCGAGCTCCCTTTTAGCATTAGCTAGCTGAAGCCCTTACAGTGCATTTTCGTCGTATCGGGACTTTGACCCTTTGGAATTTTGACCGCCACCGTTCAGTGAATACACTGTCGAACACGCGGAACTCACGGATATTTATGTTGGTAACTTCGTCAACTTCAGTGCTCAGCAACTGGAGCAGAGGAAGCGTGCTAGGGCCGTAGCCTGTAAGTTTATATGCATAGAGCACTGAGAGTTCAATTTGCAGCACTTTGTCTATGACAACACACGTTTAAGCGTTTAATCTCTTACTTCTCTAATTCTCAAGGGGGATGAGGGGGGCTGGAAGGCCGAGCGATGTGCTGGATTATAGACATTTTACCAAGGTCGGTTCAGCGTCAGTCACCGTCAAAAGGCCAACGGAGCTGAAATGAAAGGTACTCGTAGTCAAATCAACGCTTTGGGCTCTCCCACCGACCCTCTGGAACGAACATTGGAAAGCCTGTGATCAAACGGCGGCGGTCAAACAGCGCCGTTTGGTTGCAAGATAGCGACGTACAGGGCGAGTTGAAGAGGTCCAGGGAGCGCAGACGCGATAAAGGTTGCGAAACTATGGCTTACTTCGTCACTCGTAAAACTCGTACCTGGTTTGAGCTCTGGTTGTTTCAAGTCAACTTGCCGTCAGACAGCGACATCTCGCAGATGCGCGTTCAGACTTTACATGATTGTTTGGTGCGTAGCCGCTGAAGTTCCTATCCTAATTCTTCAGGCAAACGGTGTCAAATCAACTTATTCCGCCATCGAAACGTAGTGCCGTCAAGTACCACTATTATGCAAATTTGTTGGGAAGTTCTTAAGTTTAATCTCCAGCCGATTTTATGTCAAGTGCCCCTTGTTTTCCGTCAAAGTGTCCTCTTTCTAATTTTCAAGTCTTCTTTTGCATACTGCTCTGCCTCTTGCGTCCTCTCCATAATTATTTTTTGTGGTAGATTTTCGCACATCTTCGAGTTCTTCGTTAGTGAAGGTGTTCTGATCTCTCCTGTATGTTTCATTACCAGGCAGGCCGACTGCACGCAGTGTTAGTGGTTCTAATTTTCACTTTACGTAGAAAAAGAACGACTAAAGTCTCTTGTCTTGAGTTTTGGTTTAGGGTTAGGCGGTCTACAGAAACTGCGAATTTTCGGTTTGTGTGGGAAAGCAGCGACCGACAGCGGCTTGAACAACGAATAATGTGAGCAACAGGCCGAATGCATCCAGTGCCCTCTTTTTCTAATTTTCAGTTTACGTAGAAAAAGTACCAAAAACGTCTCAGTTAAGTTTTGGTTTAGGCTTAAGTGGCCTACAGAAACTACTGGCGAATTACTCGTTAACTTGTTTGTCCGCGAAGGAGTGAGCTAGCAACTGTTAGTACGCATGTAGAACTCTGTCTACACTGCCGCTCTCACTACTCGCTGCCAGATGTCCGCATTGATATAAATGCGCTAAACAGGATCAAGCAGCGTAGGGGAAAATCAATTGCGCAGATGAGCTTAGGAATGTGCGTAATGGCACGCAAAGTGCTCGTTGAATAGGAAGCAACGTTAAAGTTTCAAGCCTCGAATCTGCATTTTTCGGTAACCTTGCAGAGTTACAGTATGCCTTGTGGGCATGAAGTAGGCAAGATAAACTGTATTAAAATAAGGCGAGGTTTAAATAATATAATAAGGCAAAATGGGTTAACCTTTTCTTAGGAAACAACAACAACAGCAACAGCAACAACAATAACAAAAGTAAATAAAAACATGGAAATGAACAGGTTAAAGAAATAATAAAACAGAAAGAATGTAAAGTAGAAAAGAAAACATAAAATAATTGGCTTGCTGTCTATGCTTTATCTTTTTGTTCTGCTATTTTTTCATTCCTCTATTGTCCGTCGACATTCTCACACTTTGTAGCTGAAAGTCCCGTTACCATTAATCTTATTTTCGTCTTAGTCCGTAGGCGTTGTTTTGTTCAGCGTTCTCTAAGGTCAGTGACCTCATCGCCAAACACTGATGGTGATAGCATTTCGGATATGCCGAAAAGAACAATTGTATGTTTATACAAGAGAGATCCCATTTCAAACATGCTCTAATAAAATTTATGGGATTATGGACTTCTTATCAACCTGATGATTCAGTGTCAACGAAAGAAGTCGAACTGAAACGAATGAGGCAAGCAGTGTGATTTAAATTTTTAGCGTGCATCTATGTACTGAGGGCAGAATGCGTAAATTAAGAATTTTCCTAAAGCGACAGAAGCACGACCAGCGCCCTAACTGTTACTTGAGGTTTCATTGTTTAATTACCGCCACCGTTGAACACCGACGGTAATAACCGTTAGAAGCGTAGAATTGTTCTTTCTCGTGTACCCGTATTGCTAGTACCATTAGTGTTTCCTTTGAGATCACTGTTCAGTATTCGCTTGGAGCCAATGCCAGTTCAGGCGGACACTTCGCCTTAGCTAAGTGGTGCCCGTCGGCATCTCCATTTGGGATATCGATTCATGACAGCAGGGATGACCTGCATCTCATGCCCGCACGTGCACGTCCACTCAGGGTCTAGCAAGCCTTTTTCTCGAAGGAAGCGTGTTGCGCCATCCTCTTCACTCACTGTAAAGCACAAGTCCCAGTTATTGTATAAGAGTAGCAGCAGCAGCAACTGAGCGTCATTGTTGAAACAAGTTCATTTTACTAAAGAATTTATATGTCCAAAGCAGGCTTCCCCTGTTATGAATTGTAGCTTTGCTTAGTTTTTTGATCAAAGGTTGTAGATTTATTCCATTTTCTTTATAGGAAGTCGACTTTTTTTAACGTTCTGACGAAGAGTGCCATTCCTGCTGAGAATTTTCCATTCTGTACCATTGATCCTAACGAAAGTTAATCTGCAGTATCCGCTTCCGGTCTATTTCGACTTATTTTCAGGCAGAGTCGCTGTCCCGGACGAACGCTTCGACTATCTGTGTGAGTTTTACAAACCAGAAAGGTACATTATCAGTATATTTGTAGCTGTCTTGCTTTTCGAAAGTACTGTGCATTTGCCAATGCGTCACGCTTTATGTATTAAGTGGTTACAAAAGTTTTCGATCCTAAGCTTGGGCGTCGGGAAAATAGGGTATTGAGCAAGTTTCTCGCTTTTGGCTGCGTATGCATGATTAAGTCGAACGTCCTTGTGCTCATAGAAAACCTCAGTACGTTCCAGGCAAGCGTTTTTCACTGTCGGTTGGACATGTAACTTGCAATGGCTCATTAACAACACGTTATATCTTTCTTTTCTGTTCAAACGAGGAAATACTTTAACAGAAGCCAGAAGAACTGTACGTGGGACTTACAGTGAGGGCACTGTTACATTGGCTGTGTGTGGTACCGCATCTTCCAGAGTGGTGATTTTGATGTTAATGTTCGACGAAGGTCAGAAACTGAGGAAGAATGAATGTACAGATTTTCTGGTGCTGCAAGAGGAAGATTGAGTCGTCAACGCGGGAAGTCGCAGAAGAATTTAGCGTAAACGAACCAGCATGGGAAGGGCCCACATATGCAGAAAATCGGTGCCGCTTCAATCGACTGGGTTTGCCGTGACGTAATGTTTGACATTTCTTTGTTGCCCAGACAGGGAAGGAAGAGCTTCCAGCGGCAGATTCCAACCCGAACGATAATTCAAAAAGAAGAAGGCATTGATTGGACCCCGAACAAGGAGCTGCATCCTTCGCGAAGACTAATCTTCATGACATGAACGCGTTTCTCCATGTAACGGAACCAGGAGGGTGTAGTGCACCATGAGCTGCTGCAGCTGGTTTAGACAGTCATTGAAGATTTCCGCTGCACGCAGCTTAGAAAAGTAGAACAACTTTGGCGAAAGAGGCCGGCAAAGTTGCGTTAAAGAAACGTGACAGTATGCTGCTGCAGAGTATCATAGCAAGACGGCTACAAAGAAGCTTCCCAAAGCTGGACTGTGATTTGGTGCTAAGCACAGCGTACTCATCAGGCATTGCCCTTTTTGACTGCCACATCTTCCGGTCAGTGCAGCGGGGTCCGTTCCGGACAACACTTCAGCGAAATGGCGAAGGTCGAAAAGTCCTTGGTTCACCTTTCCAGATCAAAGCTAAATTTTCTACTGCTGTGAAATGCATATGCTGCCAAGATTTCGACAGGAGATGGTTGATTCCAATGGAAATTACGTTGTTAACATTGTCGTTGCAGTTTGATTGCATGGGTGTTTTAAATTCCTAAAGCAAAGGAAGGTTTTTGCAATCGGGTGCAATTCACTTTGCCGGCGACCACGTTGCCGTAGCGTTCACTTTGCCGGGGCGTTCACGTTGCCGTAGCGTTCACTTTGCCGGGATGTTCACGTTGCCGTAGCTTTCTCTTTGCAGCAGCGCGTCTGATAAACAGTGAACGCTTGTACTTCGCCACCGACCATGGGACCGTAGAACTTTTGGTTGAAGAGTTTTATCACAGCGCACCGCGTGTTCCACCACTGTTCAAGTTGTTTTTTGAAACTTGAACAGTGATGCCCCTATCACGAATCGCGGACGGCCCCCAATCTTGCCCCCCCCAAATTGCCATGGAAAGAGCTTTGCAAGCATCCGCCGTGGTGGAACACGCGGTCCACTGTGATAAAACTCTTCAACCAAGAGTTTTATGTCGGAAAAGTAGTCTACGGTTGCGACATATTGAGGAGGCACTGTATATTCGACTTTTTTCTTCTTTTTTCTTTTTCTTTTTTCTTTGTGAAAACGGAAACAGACTTATCCTGAAACGTAGGTCAGTTTTGCAAATGACGGTTTTCTCCATGAAGAAACCGCGCAGTTTCATGCGACCATTGTAAAAAGCAGACACCCTCATACTTTTTCCAATATTTTAAAACGGCTTTGTCGATCGGTTTTATCTTTTGATAGGCGAGTACCAGCGTTTCTGAACGTAGTGGATGTTGCCGGCTTAACGAAAGGTGCAAGCGATGGTTTTGGCCTGGGCAATGCCTTCCTTTCACACATAAATGCCTGCGATGCAGTGTTCGAAATGTGTCGTAAGCTTAGCGGTTACCGTCTATCTACTTTTCTTTTCATTTCTGTTCTAGGTGCCTTTGAAGATGAAGATGTTACTCATGTTGAAGGCGATGTCAATCCTATTCGAGACATTGGTATAATTTATGAAGAGTTGCGGTTGAAGGACTTGCAGCATGTAAACGCATTAGTAGAAAAGGCTGCAAAAGTTGTAGAGCGGTCAAACGACAAGGCTAAAGCGTTTGAGTTTGTGAGTATTTTTGATTTAATCCTTTTTTCTCAGTAATTTCAACTTTAGCAAACTCTTCTGAACGTACGAAAGTTGTTAGCCGATGAGAAACGTCATGTTCGTTTTGGAAGTTGGACAGATAAGGAGGTTCTTGCTTTTATCCCATCTTTTCATATATAACCATGAAGTCTTTACACGATTTTTGTTACTCTTTCTTCTCACTGTTTTGGTAATTTGAGCGAAGCAAGCGTTCCACCAACGAGTGGATGCGCGGTTATTAGGAAAATAACAGAGGAGGGACTTATCCGTTGGAGCTTTCAACGGCAAGCTTAAGGCGAACTTGAACCGTTTGAAAAACTCGCGTAAAGAACTACGGGCCCCTTAAGAAGCACGCAGTATTCATTCAGCACTGTAATGCCTCTTAAGTGCAGAAATTTCGCTTTCTATGTGCAGCTTCATTTTACATCCTTTCGCTTAGATTCGCTCATAAAGGTGAATGTCAGTTACAAAAAGATTCATAGGTGTTCTCCTTACTGTGCAATAATGACGGGCCTTTTGAAGACGGCCATATCCTGCCGTCAGCGTGTCTGAGTGGCACCCAGTAAGGAACAATGTTGGTTTCGGAAAATACGTAATCTGCAATAAAGGACGTTTGATCCGCCGGCTGCGCTCACCTGAGCATGTCAACAGCGCACCAGTATATTTAGCTATAATGGAGACCCTTCATTGTAGAAATGTTATTTTGGACGGTGTAAAGTCTTGGCTTTTAGTGAGTAGTGTGTTCAGTACGTTCGTAATAAGTCTGTTCGTCCTTAGAGACAATGCGTCCGTGGCAATGAGATAATTGCTCCACATGAACTCGTAGTTTGCTCCAAAGTACAGCAAACCCTTGAACAACGCGGGGTTCGATTCCGGACTTAACCGCGTTGTAGAAAATCCGCGTATATTTCTAGTCTCCTTAAGTTTAAGCTGTTAATAAGCAAATTACTACTCAATAACACTGAACTTATTGTGCATATGTGCGAATGGACTGTCCACTTCTATTCGCAACTTGCAAATGCTATTTCGCGTGACTAATGCTTAAGCAATGCTGGTCCGTAGCCACTAGGCACAGGCATACATACAACACACAGGTACTTTATTATTATTATTATTATTATTATTATTATTATTATTATTATTATTATTTTTATTTATTTATTTATTTATTTATTTTCATAATTGATCTTCAATTCACGGCATTGGCCCGTTTGTTGTGTGTCTGTAAGTAAACCTCAAAATGCCCTACCAAGAAATACAGAACAACGACTAACCGTACGTTTCGGAACTGCTCTTGTTCCGTCGTCAGCGGTGTAAGGGAGAAGGTGTTTATTCGGTAAGGCGTTTATATAGGCATATGGGAACAATGGGTGTGATTAGCTCGGTAAGGTGCAGCATTGGAAATTATTAATTAGCGCACTCCAGACCTCGCTAACCGCCACGCCATTATCGCGATTGATGGTGGAATTGGACCTTTATGCGCCGTAGGTGAAAAAGGCTCTCACGACAGATTGCCTTCTATCGTGGCTCGAGTGAGCACTGAGAGGCGTGCTCAACGACTACGGAGGCTTTGATCGCTTTCGCCATGACCTTTCTAGGGTATACTGTAGGTGGACGCCGGGGGCCTGTCGTAGGTTCCCCATTGAGTCTTCGTTCGGCGTTCCTGTACGTCAACACATTCCGCATGTGTTGGTTGGATCTGTGAAATAAAGTGTTGCCCGTTTCTCCTATGTTGCCTTCGGCCGTTCCGCTAAAGCACGAAGGTCCAAATTTCTATTTCCAGTTGCTGAGGAGCTGTACTGAGTGACGTTTTTTTATCTTCTTATCACGTTTTACACCGTTTAGTTAAAAATCAATAATGATTAATTTGTTTCTTCTTACGGAGTGAGTCCCATTTGGAAAATAAAACTTTTATTCCGTAGCTTTCAGGTCTCTCGTGACCGGTCTTCAGCTGTGTTAAAGTCAGTGTCAAGTCCCGTTTGGAAAATAAAACTTTTATTCCGTAGCTTTCGGGTCTCTCGTGACCCGTCTTCAGCTGTGTTAAAGTCAGTGTAAGAAGAAACAAATTAATCATGAAAACCTACTGTCCCGTACCAAAAAGCTACATCTTCGAAAATCAATAATGTTGCAATAACCAGTTGCAATCAGCGGAGAACTTTATTGAACAACATGTCCCACTGGTTTAATTTTGCAGAACGAATTGTCGTGAAGCCTTGTATTAGAAATACGCAGGCGGCAGAACAGTTTGGTAGTTTATGTTCTAAATTTACTGCTTGCTTGCCATTGCTCATGCTTTGCTGTTAGTTTATTAACATTAGGCTAAGCAGTAAATTTTCTGATGTGTTTTGAAGCTGAAGTTGCTGTTCACATTTTGGGTTAGTTCTGATGATATAGCTTTTATTAAAGCAGATTACTTTTCTGTTGATTTTACTGACGTATTTTAAAGGTCGAAGCTCTCAATAAGCATTTGTTCTTGACGGCCAAGCCAATCGTTTATCTAGCCAATATATCTGAAGAAGATTATTTAAAGAAGAAAAATAAGTGGTAAGTAGCTCCTTTCAAGTGTTTGTCAACAAGGTAGCCCAGTTTGTAAATGGTCTCGCTTGCCATTGTATTTGTTAAGGCTGGGAAAGATCAAGGCCTATATTGATGAAAACGATCCAGGGAGTACCCTCGTTCCATTCAGTGGAGTTTTTGAAGCCAAGTTAGCTGATATCGACACTGAGGAAAGAACAAAATATTTGGAACGTGTTGGCTCTTCGAGGTAAGTTCCTGGTTTCTGCTGAAGTACTTCGGTCACATGTTGATGCAGTATGCCTGCCGTTTTCGCACGATTCGGTTCCGGGACTATCCGCGGATAACAAATTCCGCGTTATAATCGAGTCCCTTGTATGAAGTAACGTCCAATAACTTACGCACTTTTCCCGTGTGCTTTAAATTACTGATACTTATAATACATAATACAGGCATGTCTCACTTTACGAAGGTCAATCGGACCCGAGAAATTGTTCATGAAACGGAGAAGCGATTACTGTTAACGCAGGAAACGGATTTGAGCGGACTGAGGCCCTGAAAATAGTCTTACCGAACCATACGACTAACTTGAAATAACGCATTAGGTCCAGAAGAGGACTAGCGCGTACTAAAAGCAACTATAACACTGTGCATGATGGTTGCACGGTATTTTTCCGTTTAACGAAAGATGTAAACCTTTAAGTACGGTGAAAGCATAATTAAAAGTTTACATCATGAAATATTTCAACCCGTTACAAAATGTTACATATTCGAAGCCATAAATGGAGGATTATGAAAATATATAGTTAAGGTTCAGAGCTTTCGGGATTCTACTGTTCCCGTCAGCAGCGACATTCGGGCTGATCAAGAACGGGTGTTCGTGTGGCCAGACAAGTTAAAGTTTAAAGGCGCTAAGCAACGATGGTGTAAAGTTGAGGTTCGTGCTTGTAAGTTTGTCCAGAGCTTTGAGGTCTGTCTTTGCTTTTCTTTTTGTTGAGAGTGGCGCTGTCTACCTCACCAATTACTTTTGTTGATGAAACACTGTTTCACTTTCGCACATTACTATTGCAATTACTACTATAGCTTGAAGATGGAACGCTTCATAACGGGTCCCAGTTTCTTTGTGATCAAACACGGTTTTTTTTATTCCCGTTAACAATGACAATGATAGACACAGATAGAGGGGCTATCGAAGCTTTCGGAACTCAACTGGTTCCGTCGTCAGCGATAAGGCACAGGCCTGTGCCTTATCGCTGACGACGGAACCAGTTGAGTTCCGAAAGCTTCGATAGCCCCTCTATCTGTGTCTATCATTGTCATTGTTAACGGGAATAAAAAAAGCCGTGTTTGATCACAAAAAAAATACTACTATAGCTTGTTTGCCTTCTCGCGTTCTCCCTTACTTTTTCTTTTGTTTTACTCGCGTTGATGCGTCCAACAGGAATAAATATTCAACACTTTTCAATGTCTATCCAGTGTTTTAAGGTCCATTTTGGTTGTATATCGTTGTTGCTTTAAACTTCTCTTCTCCTGTTGGTCTGTTCTGTCTTTTGTACGTGATGTTTTTTCTTTTATTTTTGCATTTTGCTTTCTTCTTTGTATCTTCGTCTCTAACTTTTTCTCATTTTTTCTTTTTTCTTTTTCCTTATTCGTTTTTGAATGTAGGATTCTTGTAGCGCGTGTGTACATGTTCGCGTTTGTTGTTTCTCACGTTTTTCCCGTTTATTGTTCGTAAAAATATGTGGAGAAATTGTATATGCGGAGCTTCCGGGAAGCAACTTTTCCTGTCGTCAGCGCATTCATATTAATCTTGCTTGTTTTTCGTACTATTGGCATATGTTTTGTCTATTTGTATCTGACTTTTAGTTTGGCATTTTTTCTTTTTTCTCTCTCCTTTGAAATAGAAGAAGCTGTGTCCTGACAACGCGTGATAAGTCATTTCAGTGCTTGAAAGTTGCTCTACAGTAGTTGGAAAAGCAAGTGGAGTGCGGCTGAATAACGATGTTATGTTTGCAGAATATCCATGCTTTAGCAGCCAAGAAGCTCAGAACAGCGAAGTCTAAGGCCAACTTTCATAACAGATCTTTGCAAATAAGTTTGATTTTCTCATGTCAGTTTTATGCTAAATTGTAGTGTGACCCATTTTGAGAAATAGAGCTGGCAATAAATAAAATCGAAAGATAAACAAAGGACCAATAGACAAAACAAACCACTCTGGTATCCCAATTTTCGATTATGCGAACTATCCCCTGCAAGAAGTATTTCGGATAAAAGCGTTTCCAGTGTACTAAACGTAGTGCAACCTCTTGCCTTTGTTCGTAAGAACAAATAAACGGCCCAACAAAACCTTCGTAAAGCCGATACGGGAACAAATTCATTTCTTTCGTGAAAGCGAAACTGCATAAAGCGAGGCACACCGGTATTATGTAAACTCGATTTATTGCAGCAATCAGATCTGATCCAACGGTGCCCCGCAAACAGTACCAGCTGTAGCGCGCCTGGACGTGACGGGGTCACGTACTCGCGGAAGTACTGCTTGCAGGGCATGCTTGGAATAGACTCGGTACCGTTCCAGCGGTTTGCTTGAATTTGAAAGGCATGGACGAACCGACTATCTTAGAAATACGGAAAATTGAGGTGAGGTTAGGTTTGTCATGGATGCATAAAATGTAGGCACATGTTAGTCTATGATATTTGATCACTTACTACCATAAAATGCGCATTAGTTATAGACTTAAAACTTCATGTATGTTCTTCAGTCGTGGCTGTCTGCCGTTGTCGTAGATGTTAGTAATTAAACTGTCCAAGTGCCCTGCCAAGCAATAAGTGAGGAAATTGTTATCAAAAATGAAAGATTTATTAACAGTGTTTTGAAATTTCATCGAACTAGTTGTTACGGGCGAGTCAATGCAGGACCTCGTATCGTTGAAAATCTGTGAAAACGGGGCGTGAAGAGCTCCGAAAGCTCCGGAAGTTTACACCTAACGCGTAAGTACAAATAAACGGTTTGACTCATCCGTAACAGCTAGTTCGACGAGCAAATTGTTGGAGAAAGTACGCGACAAATTTTCATACGTTTCGGAACTACTTTTGTTCCGTCGTCTGCGATGTTAGCTAGAAAGCGTATATTCGGTAAAGCCTTTATATGGGCCAGTGGGAGCAATGGGTGCGATTAGCTCGGTAAGGTGCAGCAGCATTGGTCCTTTTCAATGAATGCACTCCGCACCTCCTTAACTGCTATCCTATTGTCGAGTTTGATGGCGGGCCTACTTTTGATATAAAGCTTCTGCTTTATGTCATCTTTAGGTGAAAAAGTCTCTTACGACAGATTATCTTCGGTCGTGGGTCGAGAGAGCACTGAGGGAAGTGCTCAAGTACCACAGAAGTTTTCGTCGCTTTGTCTATAGTCTTTTGCAGTTCTACCATCGGTGGGCATCTGTAGCAGGTGATGATTTCCGCTTCTAGCCTACACTCAGCGTTCTTGTAAGTCGTCGCATTCCGCCATGTTGGTCGAACCTGTGAAATAGTGTTGCCCGTTTCTCCTATTTAAGCGGCGCTGCATTTCATTTCATAAACGGCGCCTGATCTCCTGTCAAAGGGAACCTCGATGTTTTCAGTTCTCACTGTCGGACGAAGATTGGTTGAGGTTTTAAACTGGAATGTGAGATTTAGGATTATTTAGGGTCTGATACAGAACTCAGAAATATCATAACTAACATAGCTTGGTTTAAACCTCATCCAATCTTCGTCCGATTGTTAGAAGTGACCAGATCAGAGTTCCCTTTCACAATAGACCGGGGGTCGTCTACGAAATAAAACGTGGTTGCAACGCCTCCTGTGTAGGAGAAACAGGCAACACTTTATTTCACAGGTTCGATTAGCACATGTGGAACGAGAAAATTTACAAAAATGCTGAGTGAAGTCTCAGTGGGGAAGCTGTCGCTGACCCCGGACGTCTACTTTCGATAGATTCAAGAAAGGGCATGGACAAAGCGATTAATGCCTCCGTTTGTTGATCACGCCTCTCGATGCCCACTCTGCCGGCGGCCGAAGATAATCCGTCGTGAGAGCCTTTTTCACTTAAGTCATATAAACGAGGAGCTTCACATCAAAAGCACTGTCACCATCAATCGCGACAGTGGTGGGGCAGTTAGCGAGGTATGGGGTGCCCTAATTAATAAATTCCAATGCTGCGCCTTACCAAGCTAATCACACCTATTGTTCGTACGGGCCTATTTAGATGCATCATCGAATAAATATGTTCTACCTGACATCGCTGACGACGGAACAAGAGCAGCTGCGAAACGTACGATGTCAGTCTTGTACTTTCTCCAACAATTTGTTCATCCAATCGCTGGTAGGGTATTTTGAGCGTTAATTACAGGCATACCCGACAACGTGAAATGCAGTGACCGAAGATCAACTTGCAAATTCCAAAACCCGTTAAAAAGACGGGCGGTATTCTGAATAACAGCAACAACAACAATAATATTAATAATAATATTGCACATCCCCGATGCGCATTTCGACAAGACCTAAGTCTCGGAGCCTGGAGTGAAAAAACAAAACACATCTATTCTTTGAGCGAAGGATAGGGCGCCTCAAGTGGCCAACAGACTCTGCAGTACAAGAAAAGAAGGTTATTGTTGTCTAACCGAAGGTACAACCACGGCACCAAAGGGCTAACCAGATCGGACATGACAGGGTAGTCGTGATCGAACTAGCGAGGTAGCATTGTCTAACCAACAGCAAACCACACAGTTCGCAGTAGCAAAACGAGGGCGGCTAGTCGGCCCCGGCAAGAAGGCCGTGTGCGGTTGGATGTCGCCTTAAGGCTCACGCTCTTTATTTGTTAGTTAATAGAAGCAGTCTCCTTCCATTAGCCTGTATCTGACTATATTGATTCATTCTTCCCGGAGCGAGTACTGTAGTCGCTGAACTTCATTTCTATTGCTCGTTTTTGTGTTTTAAGCGCACTGCCAAAGATAATCAAATGTGGTTATAAAGCATTGCAGTTGGAATATTTTTTTACCACCGGAAAGGATGAAGTGAAAGCATGGACAATTCAGGTGATTATGTTTGTTGAAATTGGCCTGGCACGTGTGCGGTATTTCTAGAAAGGAACTAAAGCCGCGCAAGCAGCAGGCCGTATTCATACAGATTTCGAGAAAGGGTTTATTATGGCGGAAGTCATGAAATTTGAAGAACTTAAGAGCGAAGGATCCGAAGCTGCAGTTAAGGTACTTTGCAACCGTTTCTTTACGTCACAAGCAAGGTTTTCGCTGTTCAACTTGAGGCAACCCGTTGGAAAATTGGTTGCCTTCTAACGCGGTAATTCAGTTTCATGTGTGAGAAAGCTGTTTATCATGCTGAACTCACTTCGCGTGGTGGAACACCTGATTCTGTTAACAAAAAAGCCCTATTAATAAAAGGACCACCGTTATTTTCGGTACGTAGGTCGTCCCATCTTCAGCGGAGTGAAATGGTCCCCTTTCATTCAACGGATCTTTCCTATTTCATGCCCGCCAGGCATACTGTCGCTTTTCCTAAGCCAAGCTACTGTGACGACAGTTCCTGAGGCTTAGGCGAAGGCTTAGGAAAAGTTACAGTATGCCTGGTGGGCATGAAATAGGAAAGATCCCATTCAACAATGGTTTCAGAAAATTTTTTTCCTCTGGTTAAGTTGTAAGATGGTAAGTAAGGGCGGAGTGATGTTGACCGTGCGCTATATAATTTTGGCAAACGGTCAATTAACCACTGTTACAGCAAGTGAGTGACTAATCAGATTGATTCCCGTTCTGCAAATGGCGGTGCGTTTGTGTCTGCTGCATGTGCGATTAGTTCGAATATAGAGGGTTTCTTTGATCTTCTGAACGTGTGAAGTAGAGGCCCTCGCGACACGTTAATGCTGTTAGTATTTTCAATGGCACGTCAAGTGAATACTAGGAGGAATGCTCGACGACTACTTAGCGTTTGCGTTGTCCGCGAACTTCACCGGTTCAATTGTCTTGATCTGCAATTGCGTCTTCTTCGTGTGCCATAGAGCCGCTCTTGTAAAGTTTCTCATGGTTCACAACTGCCGTGCCTTCATGAAATTTGTAAAATAAAGTATTGCCCGTTTCTCCTCTATAGGAGACGTTTCAGCTACATCTGATGAACAACGCAAGGTCTCTCAGATGGAACTCTGACCTTATCATTTCTTGGAGCACAGAGCCGCAGAGCTTTTGAAGTATACACTGAAGTTTAACGTTTTGTTTCTCTTGACAAATGGGGCCATTTTAAATCCAAAGTTTTATTTCCCGGAACTTTAGGAGCTCGTAGTTCTGCTATATCAGTGGAATTGATGAAATCAAAGGATGATATAACTAGCAGGTAGACGATCGTGACTGGAGAAGGAGTTCAATAACCTTGTGTCAATTCAAAGTTCCATGTCCAGCTCCGGGTCTTATTAACGTTTTTGCCCGGAAAGCGAACACACACGAAGGGATTAACAGGTTAGTGACAGCTCATGCTACGTAACGCGATGAAGCGAAAAAGTTTGAGAACCTATGCCTTAGACGATGCTGATAGTTTTTCTACGTAAACCGAAAATGAGGACTACTGGGACTGCGTACAGTCAGTCTGCAGTGACTCAATTATAGTTCCTCTGCGTAAACTGAAAAGTTGTCAACAGTTCTTGCGGGCTGTCTAAGCCTAAACCAAAACTTAGGACCTGAGACGGTGCTGGCAGTTTTTCCACCTTAACTGAAAATTACAACCACTGAGACTGCGGACAGTCGCTCTGCAGTGGCTCAGTCTAGACGCTGCAGTAAATGCGCCACGGCAATGGCCTCTTACGGAGTGCCACCACGGGTCATCAGTAACTGGATCATCAAACACCACAATGCTGTGACGAAGCGGAGAGAACGCTGCCGCAGGAGCTCACATTCCGGGCAAAAATGTAACAAGATCCGAGTTGGACCTATCAGAGTCCACCTAAGTGCTTTTGCTGTGGTGAGCGAAAGAATTAATCCCGTTGCGAAACACCCAGCCTTCAAGAATGAGGCTTGCTGTGAAAAAACGCTTTATTGTACACGGACATGGATGGACAGCGAAGTGATGGCGAGCGGAAGCCAGGATCTTATTACCTGCAGAAGTATTATTAATATATAGACAACACAACGGGTCGAGTCCGTTATTTTGCCTATATATTAATAAGACCACTGCGGTTAATGACATCCTGACTTTGCTTTGCCTTCACTTCGTTGATGACGGAAGCAAGAACTTCGGAAAGCTCTGAATGAGAACTGTACGATATATCGACGAAAACAAGTAGTCTCTAGTAGGACTCTTTACTTGGGTTAGCGTGAAACGTAAGTGCCTTACTAGCTCGTAAGCGCACGACGAGGAAGCCGAAAACTGGTTGCGCCCGCTGGCATGCGCGTGTGATATGATAAGGCGAGAAAAAACCGGTTTTCAAAAAGACTACCGATAAGTAGCGAAAGGAGTTTATGTGCTGCCAACGGCGTAGTGCGAATTCGGGTACAAGAACTATTATCGCTCACTTTTTACAGCGGAACGATAAACGTTTTTTCTGTGTACACAAGATCCATTATGAAGCTTTTGGGCTGACGTTTGATTTTTCCCAAGGAAAAGACGAACTGAAAAAAGGCAGCAGAAGTTCGTCGGAATCCCTGAACTACTTAAATTGGAGCAACTGTCTAATCTTTTTTCGCCTTAATGACGACTTGTAAAAGCTGAGGAATTAGACATTTTATTCTGTAATCTCCGTAGCTTTCGTCCCATCTTCAATGGGAAGCATTTAAACACCCTATATTCAAACTCGCCCCTTAAGACGGGACACCTGAAGTCCCGGAAGCTACAAAGGTTACAGATTAAAATGTTTAATTCCTGAAGGGCTTTAAGTCTTCCCTGAAGAGAAAAAATGTTGCAAAAAAACTCTTACTAAAAACCTCATGGTTTTTCCATAAGCTTCAGGAAATGTCGCGCAAGGGAAGTTTTGTCATTTCTGTAAACCAGTGTTTCTCAAGCTTCCCTCTGCCGTCGCCCCTCTGGACGTTGAAATCGCCCCCTCTCGCCCCTCTAAACGTCATGATCGCCCCCCCTAGTTTCTGCCGCCGCCGTCTTGACGCCAGGGTGATGAGCTGCCGTGTCACAATTGATACATTTTTCAGTTACCACCTACAGATTTTTCTGAACTAGTTGCGCGCTTTCGTAGCAGCACGCAGAAAATTCCATCGCCCCTCAGACCTAAATCGCCCCCTTGGAAGTTCAAATCCTTTGCGGGAATGGGGTCAAATTTGGCCGACTGATTCGATTACGTAACACCTGGCGCGGTCGCGGAATACGTGACGCCCGTTGCGCAGTAACTGTCACTATGATGGATGACCCGTCCATCATGTGTCGGGCTGGGGGCACTCGAATTGTTGCTAGCCTAAGCCTAAACCCACATACAAACCCGCTGCTGCATTCCTGTGGAACAATGCAGTGGTAGTGTTACTAGCCTAACCGTGCACCGTCACAGAAACCGGCACCTACGTTCGTGTGGAACAATGGAACCGACCGGGATCTAACCGTGCACCGAAGCAGATCAGTTCGACGCGTACGGATCGCCGCGTACGGATGGACGCGTACGATTTGGTGCGTACAGTTCGACGCGTACGGTTCGGTGCACAACTGAATCGTACTAATGGTGTCTTGTGTGTGACTTATGAATGTTGTCAATGGGCAACCCTCGTTTGGTTCAGGCCAGCGTACATTATGTTTCGCTAGCGACATTTCTAATGTTTCCTGTCGGAAACGCTTTAGCTCTGCTGCAGGTACGCTTCCTTAAAGCTTCCTTTCCTTGCGGCACGTTTTCACCAGGTACATTTCCGCTGCCCTGCAATGATATATTTTATCAGGTGACTGTCGCCAGTGGCCAGTCTCCTTTTGGTGCATCTGAGGCTCCACTATGTTTCGCCAGCTGTGTTTCCAAAGGTTTCCCTCAGAGGCGGTTTCGTTTTCATACCATTATGTTTTCGCATTGCCCGGTTGCTATGCGTGATGCTTCCATGGAGTACGTCTTCATGGTCTGCGGACATACGTTTCAGCAAAACGAACTTTCTCTCGATCGTGCGTTTACAAGTTCGTACCTTCAGTGGTGTTCCTTTCCGTTGAGGTGCGATAATGCGGATCGAGGAACCAACCTTTTCACTTGGCAGCATTTGCCGCGGCCACGCTTCCGTGGTTTAAAGGGTTAAACCGCCATATATACCGGTGTATATGACGATGATCGGATTTACGACTAATTTCTCTTTATTTGTCAATGTTAAGTGTATAAGATGATGGTCCATCTTACGATCAATTTTTGAATATTAATGCATGCCAGGTCTAAGGCAACCGTGAAGAAGCAGGGAGCTCCATGCCGCCATGTCCGTGCTGAGATGCTTCTTTAGGGACTTCTGCCATAGCTTTCAAAGGCCTGTTGCAGATTCGCCATTTGAAATAGGAAAATTTAAATTGTTTGCAGAGATTTTGCTACATATTTTGGGCGATTTTCTGGATGTTCGCCAGAGTGAACATAAAATTTTGATTTTCTCAGAAAATGCCTACAAGCAACTTTGAAATAATGAAAGTTTTCCAATTGACATAGGTGCCACAAGTCCCCACAAAAGTGTCCGGAAAGCGACACCGAAGTGTAGCGGATACGACGATCCACCCGTTTTATCCCAGTTGAAGGTGGAACTTTAGTTAATGCTAAAATAAATCCATGTATTATGGATCTGGTGGACAGTGTGCCCAAACCATTAATAAGTAAAGCATTCATTTTCACTGACTTGTAACGGATTCATGGAGTTACATTACTTTTGGAAACCTTTTTATTACTTCTTGTGGTGGTACCGAAAATTAGTAATCACTTAAAAGCAGATGATGCTCCTTAGCGGCCTAGCCCATACCCTAAGTCAGTATAGACAGCCAAATATGGCGCAGTTCAATAAAGGGCGTTTAAGCCATTTCTAAAGCTTCATAGGTGAAAATGCAACGGGTACTTCGGTTGAATGACAAACCTATTTTGCTGCATTGAAGGATCGTCTTATACGCCGGCTTTGTGCAAAGCGATTAAAGGTACAACTCAGGTTTGTGAGACCTTGCTGTTTTACCGAAGGATACTTTGACGGCAGAACAGGATTACCTCATCGATGTGCGCGCTTGTCTAATGACCAGAGGTTCAGTGCTGGTTTACGTGATGCGCACATTCGATTTATTTTCGTAAATGGAGTGCACTGTACAATAGCTTCAGGTACCACGGAAACAAGCTGCACTAGATACGGAGATTCGCATGCTACCCTTGTTGCTCTCAGCGTTGAGACAAGACGCAGTTAAATTGGTCCATTAAAACATCCAGCAGCGAATGAATCACAAAACGTGCCCTTTAGGTAATGAGGAAACGTGACGGGATGAAAACGAAACCGCCGTCGAAAGGAAAGCTTGAGAATATGGCAGGGAAAACGCGATGCCCGCTGGGAAGTAGAGAAAGATTGTCCACCATCGTCAGTCACTCGATGAAATTTATGGTTGTAAACCAATGGAAACGTACCGCACGGAAAGGAAGCCCTGAGGAGACGTTCCAGCATGAGATACGACAAAACAAGCAAGAAAATCCCAAGAGAGCCGACCATGACAACTAAAATTTCCTGAAACGAAACCTACGAAACGAAAAATAATGCCCGCTGCCCTGAACCAAAGGGAGTTTGTCCACTAATGACAGTCATAAGATGAGACAGCAGATTTCGTTAGTACCAACCACGCGTCGAAACGTACTGCACCCAACCGTGCACCGTCACAGAAACCTGCACCTACGTTCGTGTGGAACAATAGAACCGACCGGGATCTAACCGTGCACCGTCACAGTAGTAGCGACCAAGTGGCGTGACCTTCCCGTATAAAACCGTTCGCGCACCGCTTTTTCCACATTCAACATTGAACATGAGTTTGCAATAGTACTTCCTTAACATAAGGGACGAAGACCATAGAGTCGCAAACCGCAAACCATAGAGTCGATGTGGTCCCAGGCAAAACACGCGCATCGGCAACGGTGCGGCACGCACCGAAGCACGCTGCCGCTGCACCTGTGCGAGTTGATGTGGAGGAGGCGGTTGAGACCCGGTGAAGACGAGTTCGACAGAATTTTGCACGACATAGCCACATTGTCCCCGCCAGTATAACATTCATATGTGTGCTAGTAAAGAAGTACTTTCAATTTCCTATTTGCCGCGCACAACGCTCAGCTCAATCAACAAGTACAGGGGGTCCCCGACTTACGATGGCTCGACTTACGATGGATTCGACTTTACGATGGTTTCAGAGACAACGCACGTTCGCTTTCAGCTGC
>KN538461.1:22736-35081 GCA_000797535.1 Trichuris suis | reverse complement strand
TCGGGGACCCCCTGTAATTGATCTTCAATTCACGGCTTTGGCCCGTTTGCTGTGTGTCTGTAATTAAACTTCAAAATGCCCTACCAGCGAATGGAGGAGCAGATTGTTAGAGAAAGTACAGAACAACGGGTGCTTTGCCTGGGACGACATCGACTCGATGGTTTGCGTGTGCGCCCCAATGGACGGCTCCACGAAGTGCAACGAGTGGTTGACGCACAGATGCTTGAACTGATGTTCAGCAAGGCACCTTGTTGAATACTTGCGCGTGGACGGCCAAAAAAAGACGTAGTGGGTATAGGTTTAATGACGGTTACAAGGTGCAAGGAAGAAAAGATTCACAACAAGGTGTTCAGCACGAGGCAAAAAGGACAAAGAAGAGAGAAGACGGAGAGATACTACGGGAGAGGCATTATATAGGTGCATCTCGTCAGTGCCGCTCCCACGGCCTCTCGCGGCATGAATGACAGGTCAAAGGAGGATGAGCCGCGCTCTAATCCCTGGTCATCCATCACTGTCAGCCTCGCTCACTCTTGACCTTCTTCCCGTGGCGGGCCCGCTTTGTTTGTTGCGACCGCTGGATAGCGCCATGTCCAACACACCTGTACGCCCGCCACCCGTCTGTTACGATGGTAGTCCCAGGCCGCACATGACGTAGTACGATGGGGAGCAGGGTGGCGGTCGTGCGATTTTCTACGAGTTCGACAAATGATTCACCGGTCTCGCGGCAGGTACCGCCGAACACCCACTGACGCCGGCCGTACTGGCGTCCTCTGTTGAATTTACGGCGGCAAAAGAGAGTTTCGTCAAGCTCGATGGTCTTCGACGGGCCGCCGATGGGATGCGAAACTTCGCCCACAGCCTGGGCAGCAACTGCGCGCAAGTGGCGGTTCCAGCGTACAGTGACGCTGTTGTCCAGCCCTTAAATGAAGCGGTGATGTAGGAGAACTCAACAGCAGTGGGCGAGGGCGTACTGAGGTGTTTCTTGCAAAATCTCATTGAGCTCATCTTATCGCTCCACGCCAGGATGAGGCCGATGGCCTTCCGTAAGCTCAACCGGTTTCGGGAACCTTCACGTCGCTGGTGTTGATCAGGTTGGTTACATTAAACCTGCATTGTTACCCTCAAACCACGTTCCTGTTCTTGCACTGATCCGCGCGCGGCAGGCCTTATTTGTGCATCTCCACTGTGGCGAGCCATTCGGGCGCCTACTGCCAAGCTGCATCTGCTGGTGACATGAAAGGCACGATCTTTCCCGATGGAACACGCCTTTTTCGCGCAAGAAGGCGGCTGCGCTTTCTTCGTCCCTTATGTTAAGAAAGTACCATTCCAAAGTCATGTTCAGTGCTGAATGTGGAAAAAGCGCTGCGCCAACGGTTTTATGCGGGAAGGTCGGCACTTGGTCGCTACTAGTGTGACGATACACGGTTAGAACCCGGTCGGTTCTATTGTTCCACACGAACGTAGGCGCCGGTATGTCTCAGATTCCGGTCGGTTCCATTGTTCTACACGAACGCTAGCGGTCCATTGTTCCGCAGGAACACTACCACTGCATTGTTCCTGCGAAACAATGCAGCAGCGGGTTTGTGTGTGGGTTTAGGCTTAGGTTATCAACAATTCGAGTGCCCCCAGCCGTACACATGATGGACAGGTCATCCGTCATAGTGACAGGTACTGCGCAACGGGCGTCACGTATTCCGCGATCGCACCAGGTGTTACGTAGTCGAATCAGTCGGCCAAATTTGACCCCGGCACGGACAAGAATAAAGACCCAAGTGAAGTTGTCCGCTGAGGAAAGGCCCGGAACAGTCTACAACGTTAGGTGCGGCTGCGGGGCTACCTACATTGGCGAAACAGGGCACACTGTGGCGCACAGGTTTCGCCAACACCGGACCGCGATCAGCGCGTACAGAACAGCTGAAAAGCGGTGCCGAGGTGAGATTACAGTCACAAAAGGACGCCCGCAGAAGAAAGATCCAAGGAAGATCATGGAAGAGGCGGTCAGCTCTTCAGCCGTTGTGGAGCACGTGGTGACATGCCTTTACCCAGACAATCAGGTCACCGTCACAAAGATGCACCATGAACGTTTCTTCAGACTGCGGAAAGAGGCACTGTACATCCGCCATAACCGTTGCATCAATAGAGATGAAGGGGTAGGGATTAGTGCAGCAGTGGCAGTCGCGACAGACTGCGCAACCATCCACTGAACCACCTTGTTGACCTTTTCACCCTTTCGTTAGTGACCACTACTACTGACATCGGTCCATCGCCGTCTAGACAGTTACCATCTAAACCAGGGGTGGGGAACCTTTTTGCTGCCGCGGGCCGTTAGGACGTTTATAAGATCATTCGCGGGCCGTACAGGATACTCAAGCAAAAAATATAGCCCGCTTTGTTTGCACGTCGGTTTGTCGACAGAGAGACGATAGCAAGTCTAACACTGTTTCAATGATTTCATCATCGTTCAGCACATGAAACTCTGTATCCTCGTCGCAAGCCAACCACATGTTCATGTCAGTCATATTGCATTCGTCTAATATAGAAAGGTGTTTGCTTGCAAAGAAACTGGGACCCGTTATGAAGCGTTCCATCTTCAAATAGAAAGGTGTTTTAAGGTGTCAGGTATTTCTGCCACTTCATCGTCTTCTGTATTAGTACTGCTGAAAAATCTGAACAGTCATCTGTCAACAAAAATGTTATTCGATGCGTTTCTTAGTGCTGACTGTTTTATAGAATATCAGCTTTCCGCTATGATAAAGCGACAATCTTTCAATGTCATTTTCTTGTAAAAACTGATGACAGAATCAGTAGTGCTATTCTCAGTCAACAAAAAGTAACGGAGAAGTTGCTTCCGGTACAGAAGCTTCAGAGTTGCAATTACCCCTTCACCCATCGGCTGTATCCAGGATGTAACATTAGGTGGTAACAACTTAAACCGGTGGCCTGTACGTCGATATCGCATTCTTCAGCGATGTGATGCGTCGTTCGCTATGAAGAGTATCAGACCTGTCTTTCCAACAAATAGATGCAATATATTTCATTTTACCCAAAGATTAAACTTTAGTGCTTCCTGGCGAATTCGGGTAATCGCGATAATCGCGATTCGGATAATCGAGTTTGTAGTGTAATAGGAATTTAGAGAACCATATGACGTTGAGAAACGTTGTCTTATGCGATCATTTACGTGTTATGCTGATTTCAGTGAATTATTAGTTATAACGAGTTAAGCTTCATACGGCGATACAATAATGAGTTGTCAAGATTCGTTAACAATTTCATTCTAGGCCTTATTAAGCGAAAGTGGTTAAATTTATTGCGCATTAATCAAATGCAATTTGTTAAGAGTATTAATGATCAATAATGTTAATTGTTGCCTTTATCAACTTCTCCCCTAATGAATTCAACGTCAATAGTGCTCATTTATTAATCATAACAGTTGTTGGGAACACTCAATGTCTGTTTTCCCTCGGCAGCAGGGCTTTCTGTATTTATTAACGTGTAAATGCCATTAGTATAAGTAGGTGCACAGCAAGCGGCAGAATTTCTTAGCACGAAGCCAAATGGCCGCATCACTGATTGCTACGCTTTGTCGATTGCATTGAAACGTAGTCGTCTGCGCAGGAATTAAAGTAGTTCCTGTATTCTCCTAACAGAACAGTTATATGCTAGAAAATGTTGTCGTGGAAGCAGAAATTCTCTACAGATTAGACACTAAATTTTGAAGTACGATATTTCTGTTTGTTATAACCCCTCGTCACCGCTGATAAAAGTAAGAAGGTTTGATGTCTGTAGCTTTCAGGAATTCACGCGGACCCTTTCTCAGTTGGAAAGTCTAGAATATATATAGATGGTTCTCGTATAACGCGTGTTCGTATAACGCGTTTTTCGCTCATACGCGATTTTGAAATCGTAGCACTTTCTCTCACAACGTGATTCTGTTTTCGCTCATACGCGATTTTAACGGCTGGAAAGCGTCCCTGTGTTTACCGGCCGGGCGCATGGCAAAGTCTCCCTGTGTTTTCACCCAACGGGAGCGAACACTGACCGTGTTTTGATATTATGCGCGTTCATAAGTCACGTACAAGCGAAGCGGTGATTCTACTGTGACAAAAGTTTATGATTCATATCAGAAGCTATATCCTGAGAATGACCATTAATAACATCGCAGAAGTCTGGAATGGCGTATCGAAACAATGGCATCGTATTTGGCAGAAACTTATCCCGGATCTGATCTGTGATTTTAAGGACTTTGTGCCTCATGGTCAAGTACGCGAAATTACTCAAAGCTGCGTTCAGCTGGCTAGGCTCTGAAGAAATGGAATATTAGGATGTTAAAGACATTCTGAATTGTCAACAGGATGACCTGACCACCGATGAGCTGCAGGGGAAGCAGAAGGATGAGAAGAAGCAGATGATGATGAAAATCAGGAAGCTCCTCCGCGCCAACTGACCACCGCTGAGCTATCAGATGTTCTTCAAACTACTGAGCAGCGGTTACAATGGTTCGAAGATAATAATGCAGAAAGCAGCAGGATAGCCACGAGAGGTATCTGAGCTAGCTTGGGGTCATATAAGCAACTGCTGTACGAAAGAACATGTGTGAAACAAAAGAACGTCGGACTCTATTTTACTGAAACAAAGAAACAATGTGAGGACGACGAGGAGCTGTCTTCTACGCCTAATAGGACCTCAGTTCGTCCGTAAGTAAGGATAATGAGATTAAAATTGTGGTTCCAGTAGACCTCCATTCTTTTCCAGCTATGACGTCATTTATTTTAGAACTGAGAGCTCTTTTCATAAACTAATGATGCGCATGCATGTCGCTACTGAAAGCCACTTTGAACCCTATCCGCCGTAAAGAGCTCTATCATAAAACCTATCCCGTTAACATATGATCCCCATAAAAGGAAAAAACATGCTATTCAGATCCTGCGAAAGGGGATCCATACCTTCTCGTGCCTTATGGTTGAATAAATAGCTCAGATACAGCATAATTCCTTTTCCAACGCAGCTTATTTAAAATTTTTCTCGTTGTTTACAAGTAAACTATCTTTCTGACGCTTTGAACCATATCGTGATTTTCCTGTACTTTACGTGTCCCCTATAGCGCGATTTCATATAACGCGAGATTTTTCAGGATTTTCGAGTGACCAAACTCGCGTTATACGAGAGCTACCTGTATACGTATTTCATGAAATTTAATGATGCATTATTTATACACCTTAATGCCGGAGCAGGGACAAGGCAAGTCCTGAAAGCAACTGAAATTAAGCCTTTTTGCTTTTATTAACGGTCACCAGTCGTTACAAGTGACAAAAATGTCAAAAAAGGCCATTACAGGCATCCGTTATTCAGGTATTAATGATAATTAATATTTTCACGTGTGTTAGCTTTTGATTATTTGTTTATGAATGCATAACTACCAGGAATGCTGCTGTCACCCACATAACCTGATTTCCCACTTGCTTAAAAGTCTACAGCAAAGCACTTACGATATCTTGCTTCAGAACACGAAGAGATGGAACGCTGGTTCTTGCTTTATGCGGTGTACCTGTCAGGTTGCATAAATTCTAGTATATACTCTTTAGTGGTCATTTCAACGGTTCTTTACAAGCCTATGTTATTTTAGGTATATCCCTTCGATGTTATCACTGTCAAGCGCATAATGACTGTTCCAATGGAGTGTGTGACTACGGTACTGTCTGCGTGACTGCTATCGGTATGTCACGAGTTCTGTAAGAATTTGAATTCTTTCTAATTTCCGTTCTTTTAATAGTTCAGTCAGGTAATATAATACCATGGAACTCTGGTGCGACTTCAATGCCCTGTTATGGATCGTCTTTATTTAGAAAAGTGTAGAGTTTTCAGGAACTAACTACTTCCATCATCATCTCGCAGATTCTACGTGCTAAAGACAGGACTACTTAGTTCCTGAAAACTCTACATTTTTATGAATAAGGACGATTCGTAAGAAAAAACGGCTTTTTATTCCCGTTATATGAAATCACAAAAAAATAGTACTCGAAGCTTTCGGAATGGGACTGGTTCCGTCTTCAGCGATAAGGCAAAGGCAGTTGTGATTGCCTGCGACGGTGTTTTATGCTCGAGACAACGGGTCAACGTCCTAATGCGCAGCAGCCGATCTGATTGACCAGATCAGCCCACGCCTCGCTAACATCGGCGCCTTTTCTCGGTTCACGGAAGGGGCATTATAGCGAATGTAGGATGCCTCCTCCAGCTTGCGTAGAGAAAACAGGCTCTCGCGACATATGATCTTCGGTAGGAGGTCGAGCGAACATTGAGAGGAATGTTCGACGACCGCTGAGCCTTTGATCGCGTTCGCCGTCGTTTTACGTGGTTCTCTTCGCTCGATCGCGATCTCTGTCGGTTTCTTTCTTGGTCTGCCACGTCCTCTTCGTTGTGGAATACCAGCTGGTGTTGGCGAATTGTTCTCGTTGATCTGTGTTGGCTCTGTTCGGTCGACTTCTCTCAGCAGTTTCCTGTAGCTTTTGACCCAGTCTAGGTGCTGTTTGAACCTGTGAAATAAAGTGTTGCCCGTTTCTCCTATGTACGAGGCGTTGCAACCACATGTGATCTTATAAACAACACCGGCTCTCTCGTCTAACGGCACTTTGATCTTGTCATTTCGTAGAGAAGATTGTAACGGTGCCGAGGTTGTGAAATACACCCTGAAATGTCGAGTGTCCTTCCTAGACGTTCGAGGCGTTCACCGACTCCCGCGTAGTAGGGAAAAAGAATCGAGGAGCCCTGTTCTTGTGGGCGGGAAACCTTCGGCATGTTTACTCTACGCCGTATTACGGAGGACACGAGACTGGCCGGATAACCGTTGTTGTAAAGCGCTATTTTAATGTGCCTGAGTTCTGCTTCGAGGTACTCAGCATCGCAAATGTTCCATCGCCCTGTCTACCATCCCACGAATGATACCGGTCGTCACCGAACGCGGATGGTGAGAAGCGAAATGGGGAGGTAACGGTCAGAGTGGGTTGATTTACGATAAACGGTGGTCTTTAACCTACCAGAGCTTCGGATGACCAGAGCGTCGAGAAATGGTAACTCATTCCTACTCTCCTTTTCAATGGTAAGGGGACGCAATTCGGGAAGAGACTGTTTAAGTATTCAAGAAATGGCTCTCCCTTACCAGTCTCCACGATGGCTAAGATGTCGTCCACGTATCGTTTGAAAAAACGTGGGACGTGAGCTGCATTTGTGATGTCAAACTCTTTGTCTACCAGATGTTCCATGAAGATTTCAGCTAGAACGGGAGAGAGTGGGCTGACCGGCAGGTCAATCCAAAGAAAAATAACACGCTTCGTCGTCAGCGCCATGTAGCTCCTACATCACGCTAACGACGGGACTAGAGCGTCCCGAAGGCTACGTAAATTGTTTTTCTGTGATTTCCCTAACAGCTTGCTCATCCATTCATTGGTAGGTTGCTTGTTCTTGTATGTTACAGCACTTTCATTTGCAAAGAGCAGGAGAAAGTCGTGGAAAGACCACAATGAAAACCCACCATTCCATTATAGACATCCTGTCTGTAATCGATAGACATCACAAAATGATTAGTCTCTTTCGCCATGTCCAACGCTTCGTGTTAGCTCCAAATATTAAAAGCCATTTCGCAAATTTCAGTCGGCATGCATGTGAGCAAAGGTTGCCTAGAAGCGAGTAGCGTGTACTCAATGTCTAGTGGCTGCAAGAGCACACGATGGTTCGGAAGCGAAGCTACTATTTGCTACTGTGACCATGAAAATTTCTGCAACACTGCCAAAAGAACGTTTGAGTCCAGACAACTCGCATCGCTCGGTTTAATGTATGCAATAATTCAACGTTTGATTTCTGGTTAAATGCTGAAGATGGTTCAAGGCGAGTCCAGGAAGCTTAATCAGTAACACTTCAAAATAGTTGTCCCTACATGCAGAATGGGTCTGAAGTGCATGATCATGTAGCCAACGTGGTTTGCCCCGCGGAAAACACTGTCATCACTTTTGATGAAGGAACGTTTTTTCTTTCTGTACAGCTGTATATGCAATGCTAGATATCTCGTTGTTACTCTGTCGATCTGCATTGAAAATGAAGCTCTTTTTTACGGGCGTGCGAAATTTCGGGTCTTTTTGCTTTAACCGAACGGGGTCAGTTTTCTCGATCTCGGCGAGTAATCTGATTACGTAATACCTGTCGCGATGATTGATGACCTGTCTATCATCCGTCCGGCTGCGGGCAGGCGTATTGTTACTAGCCTAAGCCTAAACCCACACACAAACCGGCTGCTCCCTCGTGTGAAACAATAGAAGCGACCGGGATTACTTCGTCGCGTGAACAGATCCTCTCACCTGTGAAAAGGAGTACGAGTGACCAAGTGCCGTTACCTTCCCGTATGAAACCGTTCGCGCGTCGCTTTTCCACATTGAAGATGAGTTTACGGTGGTACTGCCTGAACATAAGAGACGAAGAAAGCGCGGCCTCCTTCTTGCGCGAAAAGGGTGTGTTCCATCGGGAAAGATCGTGCCTGTCGTGTCACCATCAGATGGACTTTTGCAGTAGAGGCCCGAATGTCTGCCCACAGTGGAGGTGCAGGAATAGCCTCTGCCGCAGGCGGCTCAGTGCAAGAACGGGAACGTGGTTTGAAGGTAAAAATCCACATCCAACCTAACCGACCTGATCAAGAGCAATGACTTGAAAGTTCCCGCCTCCGGCTGAGCTTAGAGAAGGCCATCGGCTTTATCGTAGCGTGGAGCAATGAGCTCAGCTCCATGAAGTTTTGCAAGAAACAGCTCGGTACGCCCTCACCCACTGCTGTCGAGTTTACCTATGCCAGCCACTGCTGTTGAGTTCACCTATGGTACCTATTTCCTATTCGCCGCGCACAACGCTCAGCTCAATCAACAAGTACATGCAATCACTGACCAACGTAAGTCGAGGTCTTCATTGTGCCACCCATCACTACCAACAGTCAAACGGAGTCTGACGCCTCGAAGAGTCGATACGATTTGGCGATTCCATCCGCCTAAAACTGAAACCGTTTCCCTCCCATTAAGTTTCAAACTCACCAACTGCGCACTACGATCTCCATCACCGCCGTCTGCAAGCACTCAACCAGTGACAGTAGCTCACACACACATACCGACGCACCGACACACTCACGCTTAGTCACCCTGTCAACCGGAATAAGCGCAAAGTTCAACCTGCCAACCGGAACAAAGCGCAAAGTTCAAACTGTCGAGCACAGGTGTCAACCAGAACAAAGCGCAAAGGTCGACCTGTCGATCTAAATAACAAAAGTATTACGCTTAAGGGCATTCCATTAAAGCGCAAAGGTCCGAAATTTCATAATGGCTTACGGAAGCGCGACCCGTAAAAGTTTATTAGCGAAGCTTCATGGAAACGTCTGTTCGTGTTTCCAGCGAGGAATTAATGCCAGAGAGAAACTTAATAATCGATTGGTTAGACGAATTACTTTAAAGGACAGCGTTCTTGGGAAGCTTAGAAAACAACCAACAGTTTTAAAAAGCAGAGGAAAGAAGGAAGGAAGAAAAGGATAAAGAAACGAAAAAGAGAAACGCAAACTAAATAAACCCAAAACAGGAAATAAAAGAAATAAAATTTTGGGAATGAAAGAAGAAGTGAAGTTCCTTGCAAAAGGAACATTGAAATAAGGGAAAATGAAATGGGAGAAAAGGAAGTAAGGGGTGTTGTTTCTGTCCCAATAATCCATCGTAAATGATCATTGTCCAGCGGCAGGTGATTCATTTACAAGGCAGCAGTTTGTGGCGCGTATGATGTTTGTCCAGGACTCGCTCACTGCTATGCCATTGTCCCTTCTGATATTTGAGTTGTGGTTGTGACTTGTGGTATATGTAGAGGGCCTCCTTTACTTTCAGAATCATAAATTGGCTCTCTCTAGAGCACCTTCACGTGCAGTCAGCCTGGACAACGTGCTACACGTTGTGCTACTGCTGAAGCCTGAGTAGCCTGCTCCACTGATTCGTGGGGTTCCATCGTTGGGGATCGTCCATGTTGGGCTTCTAGCTCGAATATAGCCTGCACACCACGTAGGTTGGTACTGTACTTTGACGTCTCCTTTGTTGTGCCCTTGCGCTTGTAGCTCACCTACGTGCATCTTTCTCTCCTCTTCTCTTCGCATATCTATTTCACTATCTTTTGTGTTACGCTGATAAGTAAAAGTCTAACAGTCCACGTGTGGATCGGTGTGTACCCTGTTCAATCGATTTTCAGCATTCCTGGACCGAATTAAAGACTCTATATGCTCCTGGTACTTATGTGCTAAGGCATAACCTGTCTCCCCAATGTATGTGGCCGAACATACACATTTCATTTTGTAAACTACCACAGGGTATTGGTCCATCAGTGCTTTTTCTTTGTCATTGCGGAGAATGGAACGGAGGTTTGGGTTTCCTTTGAACCAGACTTTGAAGTCAAGTCTGCCGATCTGTTACTTACCTGTCGCTGCTAGCTTCCTATTTTTCATACTAGCCAGAAACATCTGCAGCCCGTCTAATATCTGATCATTGGTCGCCCTGCAGCATTCGTTGTTTGAGCGTTGTTCGTATGTCATGCCACGAATGATGATCGCGAGAAGAGTTTAGACGACTGACATTGTTTGCTAGCATCCTACTAATACATACGCTTCATTGAGGACCCTTCACAGCTTCTTCCCGTTATGCAATTCCTGGAAATAGTGCTCATCTGTATAGATGTAGATGTCTCGCTACTTCGAATTCGCAAACAAGAACGAGTGTAAAAGCATGAAAAGAGCAATAAAAGTGAAAAACAGATGCCACTTGCGCTTTTTCTCCTACTGCTGCACTTCTGCCCAGCTGTCAGGGGACGGTACAGCCCCTGTCCCTTCATCACCCCCAAGCACCCACCGCCCCCTCCCCCAATGAGGAAACACTGGTCTAGGCAATTAAGCACTGCTATGCAAAGTCCTCAATACGTGACAGGGGGATAGGCTTACAGTTGCCCCTGTTTTCAGTTTAGGCTTACGTAGCGTATTCACTATTAGTAACAAGAGCCGGACAGGCTTCAGCGGCAACGGCCTCGCCTAAGGCTACTGTTGGAGAAGACGCTTTCTCGTTATTAGTAGTGACCATGCGCCACCTAAGCCTAAACCAAATTTGAAGAACGATTCCATCTAGGTAACGAGATCCTACGTTTATTTTCTTTCCACGCGTAACATACGATTTTGCGTAGTGGTCTGTAGGTCCCTAACGGAATTGCTCTTCAACTTCGATAAGGCTTAGAGGGTGTACAATCACTATTATTGCTAACAAGACAGAGCTGCCGCGCAGTAGCTTTAAACGCACGCCTCATTTGAATGAGAAACCGGAGTTGCAGCCAATCTGATTCAAGAAGGAAGCAGGCATTGGTGTCACCTGGCGCGAGATAGGAGCCACCAATATGGTTTTTATTGGGAAAGACGCTGAAGACCGCTGTTTCAAATGAGGCGTACGTTTAAAGCTACTGCTGAGTAACACCTACTTACCGTCAAGAAACCGTTCACTCCGCCTTATAACCGTCCGTACAAAACCATAAAACGCTACGATAAAATATTCAAGCTCGACGTGAATGGGAAGCACGAAAACATTTCTACTGATCGGCTCAAGCCAGCGTTTATGGAGTCACCCCCTGAGCAAGACACCGGTCAACCCCACCAGCCGAGTTACGTCATTCGCTACGGCCGCGCTGTGAAGCCTTCGCTTGATCCTTCCAGTTTTTTCGGTCTACCCTAACACTCGCCGGGGGGCTATGTAGCGTCTCTCCAATGAAATTCGTTGCGTCGCGCTACTGTCTCACCGTAAGCTTATGCCTACCTACCACAAAAGAGGAATAAACATTGTTGTATCGACTCGCAACAAATACAAAAGACGCGCGTATAATAGACCTGTACCATGCTTCCTGTGCTTTGATTTCTAACTTACAGCACCAGTCTTCTAGATCAGCCATTCTCAACGTGGGGCCTGGCGCCCCCAGGGGACCGGGAGAGTGTCAGGGGGGGCCAGAAATTGAAAATTTGTCGGAGGGGGGCCAGGAGGCTCTCAGGGGGGCCGAGAGGCTTTATTTGGCCAAGCGCAGTTAGGTAGATCGGAAGGGGGAGAATTTATTCCAATCCTCTATACGTATCTGCCTTCCGAATCATATTTTTTCTACACGGGAAATCTGAACCTATCATCCTATGACGGTATATTTACTTTCCTTTTTCTCTCAGTTTACGTATTTGTTAGCATCCGTTACGCCGCAACTGATGCTAACAAAGGTGCAAACCTTTTTCATAGCGTTTCCCTCAACGTACTTAGTTGAATGCGGATT
>KN538461.1:7036-18664 GCA_000797535.1 Trichuris suis | reverse complement strand
CGTTGAAAGCTGATTGGCTGCTACACAAAAATTAATTGACCAATAAGAAAAGGGGGGCCTGGCACCTGAGAACACCGTCCAAGGGGGGCCCAGCACAGAAAAGGCTGAGAATGGCTGTTTTAGATGACGAACAAGCATAAATATGAATTGATTTGCAAGAGAAACCAAATGACTCCATAACAAAAACCAGCAAGCTTGATGCCCATCTTTCTCAATTAATTTGCACAACTGACGGAACCACCAGTCGCCTATTTCACTGCGTAACTTAAGAGTAAAGTTGTATAAAGTTGTATCTAGTGCATATAAACGGAAAATTAAGCTGCCGTTTGGGTGATCGAAAACGTAAAACTGCCAAGCTTCGTCAGCGAAATACTGGTAGTCGCTATCACGAATTTTCTTTGTACTTCTCTTGGAAAAGCTTCAAGATTTTCAAACCAGAACTCTTCTTTTGATGCAATGCTGGTGGCATTCTGAGCTTGATCGAATCATAGACTTTGACTGATGGGGACTTGGAACGACGATCAATCACCGTCTTCAGTATGCCACCATCTGAGGGTATTATGTCGCCACCATCTGTATCATTCACCCAAAGCTGATTTTTCTGGCTCATTTGTGTAGCCAAGGTAGATGAGCGTTCTCGATTAACCAGAGATTCTTCGGTGAGATCACGAAATAATTTCTTAATTGTTGAATATTCTTCGGTCACACTTATCTCGTAAAATTTAGCAGAATACATTGCTGCCATTATAGCACCTTGATTCTTGCTCACCTCCCTAAAAAATGAAAAATTAGCGCTGCACAAAGGATCAGGTGAAGCCCACAAATATCCCCATCCGAAGACAGCTCAGAACATTTAAATGTCAGTTCTAGTATTCTATTCAACATGGTCTCTTCGAAGGATTAGGTCCTGGCTCCTTGGTACAAGCGACCAAACTGCAGCAGGCTGACAATTAGATAGCTGGACAAGGTGCTGTCAGACTACTCCCTTTTAGCTTTAGCAACATATATTACTGGACAAAAACTCCATAGAGACAAAATGGACTAAATAAAATAGCAAACATTTTTACAAACATAAAGCAAACGACGTCATCCACTTGTCGTGGATCGTGAGATTTCCACCGGCAGCTTCAATTTTCAGGTTTACAAAGCATGTGCCTTCTCAGAGCTGCTAAAGAAAAAGTGGAAGCACCGGTAAAAACAGTAAGCAAAACAGAACACGTGAGGATGGCATAAGTAAACATATAACCTGACGCAAACGGAAAGTGCTTAGAAATTCTGTGACCGTTTTTCCTCGACCTTCTCCAGCGTCGCTCAGGACAGGGGGACAAGGTCTGCTCACAGCAACTTAAATTCAGAAGTAGGAAACAGTGCGTGCAGGACTTTTCTCTGGCGCCAGTTTGCCGCCACCGTTTTGCCGCGGGGAATTGTCTGGTTTGCTCCTGGTTGAACTACGTTACCCTGCCGATTTGACCACGATTATTGTGCCAGAGGTGCCGCGGAAAGGAGTGCAGCCGTGTGAACATGGCGGAGAAGAAGTCGCTACGGACTCTCAGAAACTACACCCGCCAGACCCTCTGACGAGCGAGAGCTCAGATTACGCAGCGACGTGTGAACCTGACCTCCCAATTAGTATGGGAACCGGATGGCAGCGGCTGAGAGCAAAGACTGTCACCCGGACCGAGCGCCGACCCCCTCGCCTGCCTCGCAGTAGGAGCGACGGGTCAACAGGTTGGGGTCCACGGGAAAGCCAATTGCTGTGGTCAGGGAAGGCTTATGCATATGCGTCGAATCAGAGCTCAGCTTGTTTAGGCTACGGCCTTAGTTCGTGCATCTAGGTGATCTTCGCGACGTATTATTCCTCAATAAAGCACTGCCATCTACCAGTTTTCACGGTGCGCCAATCCACAATTTGCTGTCATTATCTGAGTCGACTAGCCGTTAGGCGCCGCCGTTGTACCCTTCGGTTAAACAACAGCAACCTCCTGTTTTCGTATTCCAGGGTCCTGTAGCGTGCGCGCACAAATGCCCATACAATAACGTTATCTCGTTCTTCTCGCTATTCTTTCTTATCGCTTCCCTGCAGCTCGCACGCGTATAATTAGCGTATCGATCGAAAGCTTTATAAACGCACAGCCGATGAGTAAAATGCTATTCTCCGTTGACTGACGCTACAGTCCCTCGGGCTATTGACGCCGCCCTTCTATTCTTCGGTCAAAGAACAGGTATCTCTTCTTTTCTCATTCCAGGATTCGTTATCTGAGACTTGTTGAAATGCGCATTGAAATATACATTATCGCAGTTAAAATGCAGTTGAAACAACGAGAGCATTTAAGTTCCTACTGGCCACAATCCTCTGTTGGTCACAACGAGCGTAGGTCGCTTACGTTTAAGTGCAAAATGCACTCCTGTTTGACCAACAAGAGACTGTGACCAAGAGGATTGTTTTCTCCTCACAACTTCCGGGTATGATATGTGTACCCACACGCACACTTGCTCCACACTTGGTCCGCTCAGAATGGCAATGAAAGCGGTTGTATCGCCTGATCCCTGCGTGCCCATAGAGACCTGCCGACCACATGTCTCCACGACGCTGCCGGTCCCGGCATATATGGTCACTGATTCTTAGTTGTGGTTCGCTCGCCTCCAGCTCTTCTTTCAGCATGGGAACATCCAGGACGAGGCAACCATGTTCGAGTTGGCCATGAGTGCCGTGCCTGAGGAATCATTGTCGCACCTGCGCGACTTTATCCTCAGAGCAGATCTTCGTGCAGCGCCCTTCTCGAATTCAAACGCTTGTGCTTAGAGCGCCTAACGGAGGGCAGGGACCAGCGGATTCGACAAGCCTTGACAAGTGAACAGCTCGCCGACCGCACTCCGTCCACGTTGCTGCGCCGGCTACAGCAGCTGCTGCCGAGCTCAGCAGCGGAGCAAGAGGATCCTATCCTTCGGCAGCTGTTCTTAAGCAACTTCCCCAACAACTTCAAGCTGTGTTGCTTCCATTCAGTGAGAAACCGTTTCACGAGCTTGCGCTTTCAGCTGATTGTTTGGCAACCCTGAAGGCGGATCCGCTCTTAGGGACCCTCTCCGCTGCGCAATACATGACTGATAGATTGGACCGTCTTGAACGCGCACTGCAGCAATTGACCGTCAAGGTTAACACTGGGTCCCGTGATTCTCGCGGTCCGTCCCCACTACCTCGTCAACACCAACAAAGACGCTCTACTTTTCCGAGAATTGGCTTCCTGAGACTCGCACATTCTGCGTTTATCACCGGCGTTTCGGTCGGAGAGCGCGCAAATGTTCACTCTCATGCCAGTGGGGGAGCGACAGTGGCACACGACGCTAACGGCCGTCGCTGCTGCACACGTCAAAGCCGTTGCATCTTCCTGCTCAACCGCCGTTCCGGTATATGTTTCCTTGTTGACACGGGCGCGGCTGTCAGCTTACTTCCTCTAAGCTGGGCTTCCAGAGTTGGTGACCATCCTACAACATCGGCACCTACCCTGCAGGCAATCAACGGAACCCCAGTAATCATCAAGGGTTTTAGAACCTTCATGGTACACCTTACCGGCCTACCGTCCTTGATGGGACTTTCAACGTGGCTCAGATAGACAGGGCGATTTTAGGTGCAGATTTCATCGACCATCACGGTCTAATTGTCGGCCTCGGCAACTACTACATTTCTACCTCCTGTCCACGCTCGGACAAACCTCCTCGGCTTGCAAGCGCCTTAACGCAACAAGACAGATTTGGTCATCTGCTACGGCATTTCATAGCTGCTCAAAACCAGTTTGGGCCGAATTCCGCGATGATACGACGTGAGTTAGAACGTGTTGAACACGCTATTGAGACTGTTGAAAGGCTGGTGTATAGTGAGCCACGCCGCTTAGCGCCTGAACGCTTCCGCATTGCTAAGCAGCACTTCGACGGTCTTCTTCGCCAAGGGGGTCGTTAGACCTTCAAACAGTACCCCACTGCACCTGGTACCCAAGCAGCAACAGGGACAGTGGAGACCCTGCGGTGATTTTGTTAATCTAAACCGCTGTACTAACCTTAATCGATACTCGTTCCCTCATAGCGGTGACTTCAATACAGACCTCAGAGGAAGAACTATTTTTTTTCAAAAATCGACTTGGCACGAGCGTATTATCAAATTCCTGTACGCCTTCAAGACATACCTAAAACTGCTATAACCACGCCTTTCAGCCTACATGAATTCATCCTGATGCCCTTTGGCTTACGCAATGCTCAGCGCTTCATCGTCCAGGTCCTTCGAGGGCTTGACGATTGTTTCGCATATATCGATGACGCTCTACTGGCTAGTCACTCAGAAGAGGAGCATATCGTTCTCCTTCGCAACTTATTTGATCGACTGACCAAATATGGCATTAAAGTGAATCTTCGGAAATGTGAACTTGAGGCACAGTCGCTCACCTTCTTAGGGCACCTGATCGACCGCAAGGGCATCCGACCATATCCTGACAAAGTTACAGCAATTCAGAGCTTCCCACTACCCAGGACTGGCAAGTAGTTACGTCACTTCCTCAGGATGGTGAATTTCTATCTGCGCATTGCCCCCAACTTAGCTGTCGTTTTGCGTCCGCTCGACGCACTTGTTGCCAAGGTGGCCAACAGCAACATTCTGATAAAAGCCTTTAACCAGGTCAAATCCACGTTAGCTGCCGCCACGCTGCTGGAACATCCACACCCGTTGGCTCCTCTGGCTCTCACGGTTGACGCCTCAGATCCAGCAGTCGGCGCGGTGCTGCGGCAGTGCATTAAGTCGACTTCGCGTCCTTTGGCCTTCTTTTCTAAGCGGTTTCAGGATCACCTGAAGCGCTATAGCACCTTTGGTCGCGAATTATTGGCAGTGTATTCAGCAATGAAGCATTTCCGTTCCGCGATTGAAGGCATACAGCTGATTGTGTGCACCGGCCACAAACCGCTGGTTTAAGCCTTCGAAAACGGCTCCCGAGGCCTGAACGATCGTGAGAACCGTCAACTGGATTTCATTATTTCTGTGCAGACCAAAATGCGTCACATCAGTGGCAGCAGCAATGTCGTAGCGGACGCCTTATCGCGTAAGATTTACGCAGCTGTGAACCACATTCCTTCCGCCAGAGACGCTGCCATCGCACAAAGCAGCGACCCAGAGCTACCGTGGGTCCGAGACCAAAACTCTTTGAAACTTGTCCCACAACCTGTCACAGGCTGTGTGCACCCACTATGGAAGGACATGTAGACAGCAGCAAGTCGCGTTTATATTCCAGGAGCCCTTCGAAAAGTAGTGTTTATCGCGGTTCACGGGCATGATGGTCGCACATTGTCTGGCCAGGCATACAACGGGACGTCGCTAAATGGACGCACTCTTGCCTCCATTGCCAGAGCGTAAAGGTGCGGAGACACGCAGTCGCCTATGAAAGAGTTCCCACTGCTTCTGCCCGTTTCGACCATGTCCATGCGGATATCGTTGAACCTCTGCCAACGGCTGATGGCTCCAGATACCTGCTCGCAGCGGTAGATCGGTTCACTCGTTGGCCTGAAGCCTGGCCTTTTCGGGACATTTCTGCCCAGACGGTGGCACAGACCTAGACAGCTTCCAGGACAAATAGTCCAGTACAAAATGTCCACGACCAAAACGTCCATGACGAAAAGGCCCACGACCAAAGGGTCCAAGACAAAAAGGTCCTCGAGACAAATGGTCCACAGCGAAAATGTCCATTAGACAAATCTTCCATGAGTCTTCGGATCCAGCTAATGCTTGTGTTGTTGGCCTTTAATTGACCAGCGCGGAACGGTGTAAAATGATTAAGCGAATCGTCCGGCAGGGTCACTCAGGTGTCGATAATGAAATATCTGCCCGTAGCATTGAAAGCTTGGTTCTTGCGCAATTGCTGCTTTGCATTTCATAATTTATTTTTCAGTATTATCCATTCTGCCGCACTTTGTTGGTACTGGTTAATTAAAGGCCAACAAGGCAAGCATTAGCTAGATCTGAAGACTCGTGGAAGATTTGTCTAATGGACATTTTCGCCGTGGACAATTTGTCTCATGGACATTTTTGCCCCGGACTATTCGTCTCGAGGACCTTTTCGTCCTTGACGTTTTGTTCATGGACATTTTGTACTGGACTATTTGTCCGTGAACCCAGTGTACCTCTAACTAGCTATTGCAACCGAATCAGACGATCATTGCAGAAATGGCGTTATTCCGTAGCAGGGCCTCACATCGACGCGACGACAAAGAAACCGTAACGAGCTCAAAGCATAACGGAGGTGGTGGTGTTATTACGCGCGGCGTGTTCATCAGATATCAGCTTTTTCATAACCATTTGTTCAAGTCAATGCAAAAAAACTATGTGGTCAACGCTTCAAATACTTCGGATGTGTAAAAATGGGCTATGACTTTCTTGATTTAAGCGCAGCTAGGTTCTGCCACTGTGGCACCCATATGCTGTCGGAGCGTTGGGTAGAAGGCCACTGAGTATAATGGATGCTACTTAGGGTGAACAACGTCAGCGGTTACCAATTTCAAAAAACCAAGTACAAACGGAGCATAACGCCTACCACAAGACTGGAAAAATAAGAAGAAAAAAACTGAAAGCGCCGTAATATTTTTTGTGGTGTTGCACGAATAAACGGAAAGATTTCGGTCAAAATTTTTTATGTGAACAAACTTCCGCTATGAAAGAAAGTGGTGACCAATTATAAAAAGCAAGTGCAAACGGAGCACAACGCTGAGCACAAGACTGGAAAAAGAAGAAAACAAAAAAGAAAAAGACAAAAGGAAAAAGAAGAAGAAAAAAAATGAAACAAGGGAAAAGTAGAGCAGATGTTTTAAATTCTTTGTTTAAACCCTGTCTACATTGTCTAGGTTTACCGGTTTCCCTGTCATTCTGTGTTGTGCCTCTACCGAGGACGGCGATGTGGAGGTTGCTCTGATGTAGTAGGACCATCCACGTGTGAACTAACCTCGAGGTTCGACTCGACGGGCAACGACGTCAGCTGGTGTCATGGAAGAGCTTCTACTGCGCAGCCGAACCCGGTGCTGCCCAATAAAAGTTCTCAGAGCTGATGATGGCCCACGGTCAGGGCCGAAAGCTTCGCAATATTTTTTTGTGGTGTTGCACGAATAAACGAGAAGGTTTCTGTCAAAATTTTTCATATGGACAACGTCGTTCCAAATTGCTCTCACGCGTGCCTTAAGTCGTCAAGAAATAGATGAACTTATGAGACAAACTAATATTTTGCAGGTAAGTGAAAGTACAGATTCACAGAAAGCGTAAGCTGCACGCCAGCATTTTGAAAAATGACAAAAAGCAGCTAGAGTAGCAGCGGTATTGTAAAAAAAGTTCTATCAACACTACGGATAGCTCTAACCTGTAGCGTTCCAAGTCGCTTTTATTCCCAATTAAGCAGACCATGTGACTTCTGACACATATGGAGTGATCATGACCACGAATTTCCTTCAAAAGATTTTCTGCGTACTCGAAAGAATCTTTGTCAGTTACGCTGTACAGAAGTAGAAAAATATCCGCCCAACTAATGTAGCGGCTGGAACTTTTACCGTCCTAGAATTCACAACATCATTCAGCCATATGGTGGATGTTTGCACCACCGTTCACCTGTTCAACAGTGTCCATAATCCAAAGCATGCATTCATTATTGCAAACTGTAATCTGCTTGCAGTAAGTGTCCTCTAAAGAAGGTGGGCTAAAGGGCTGATAAAGCTCTTGTCAAAAAATGAGCCGCTTCAAGAATGAACGCGTAAAAACACGGATTCAAAGGGACTAAGCGAACAGAAAACATACCCAGATTCACGTGATACTCTCCAATATATCTTTTTGTCATAAATTTCACTGTCAATGCTGAAAGTGTGCGCGTGTATTTGGATAGAAACGGTGTCTACTGACCA
Source organism: Trichuris suis (assembly GCA_000797535.1). Lineage (NCBI taxonomy): Eukaryota > Metazoa > Nematoda > Enoplea > Trichinellida > Trichuridae > Trichuris > Trichuris suis. Next base: position 10,750 of record KN538461.1, on the reverse strand, counting down.
GATTTTCCAGACCCATCAGCACCAACTACGGCTATGTGTATTTCATTCAGCACTTTTCGACTTCGAAGCATACTACTTGCTCGCTTTTATTCTTCAGAGCGCCAGCCACCACATCGTGTTTAGAAGTAACAGAAAACTGCAGCCTGATCATTAATGACTGAGCAACAACTGCGCGTTCTTACATGCCGAGTCAGAGAAATGCAGATGTCAAAGGAAAAGGAAACGTCAGGTTCTCGCCAAGAGATGGCTTTACCTTAGGGCCGTCATCTGCTCTTAACTTCACATATTGCATCTACGCCCAACCGGGTATACTCGACAATCACAGCAAACAATCGAGATAATTTATACGCGCGTGAAACACTTCTCGGAATACATAGTTTAAAAAATCATTAACGACAACTCGATGAAATGGAAAGGGAGCGCATTATTTATTAGTAGCATTCCGCTCACTTAGTAAATAAAAGCTGGCAGCCGAGCCAAAATGACAGCAGTTTTTCTTTCACGGAACAGTGTCCTGCTGAATGCACGTCGCATAACATTTTGCACTCAAACATCAAAGTTGCATCAATAACTATCATTAACGGATTTATCTATGGCTTCAATTACCAGTAGTGAACAGCTGCGAAAATAATCATTAAGGTTCGTTCAAAATCTTTCGCCAGGAAACAAGCGAATTAGACTTGTTCGGCCATTCGGGTTATGAACGCGGGTTACAACTGGCTTCGTAACGCTCCATTCATACCACACCTTCTCGTGCGTAGAGAAACGCCAAATGTGTAACTCAATTGTTTGGCCTTTCTTCAACTGAATCGAGTGCTATGAAAAGAATGAAAGAGATGAACGTCGGACAGCATTGCAGCACTAAAACCATGTCTAACCTGCAAGGGAATCCACATGGCAAACCAACTTGTCATATTAGGCGTATGATCACTCGGAACTGTGCCTAAATGATCATTTCGACATAAGAGATAGGTGAAAACAAAATCGTTCTTTAAAACTGCTCACTTAGAAAAACGTCGCCGTACAAGTTTGCCCGAAAGTAGCCAGCAAAACCACCAAGGACGCAGTCTATGGGCGCTACGAAGTGGATTCGCTTGTAGCGATTATTAGATAATTGGTCTGAACGTGACTGTTGTGCTCTTAACGGAAAAGGGTCGTCACGTGGTCACTCTCGTTACCTCGGTTTGGATGAGCAAAACGGAAAACGCTCTTAGGCGACGATATAACAAAATGGCTGTGCAGTTTAACCACTATCATTGTCTCAAACGATACCTACAAAGGGCATAAAGTGAACGCTTGAAAGATGAAAAGCCTTTTAACGGCTGTATGAAACGTCATAGCGTTTTTACGGAGCCATTCTTATTTTTCAAAAACCGCAGCTAGCTTTCGAATTAGCGCCTTGAACAGGTGTCCAGAAGGCTAGCGATATCTTTATAGAAAAAATAAAGGGCTTTCTCCATAAAAAGCTATTACGCTTGAAAGATACATATAAAAGCGAAGTCATACAAAATCTGTCTGGCTATTTGCATTGGACAGACTGGCCATCTGGCTCGTTACTTTGGCAGCATGCGCTGGCGACACAAACGACTCATAACAACATGGAATGCTGATGCCATCTTCTGAAACAATAAAGCATCAACGTTCTGGATAAAACGCCTACAATGCATTCACTTTACCTTTCAATAAATGCAGGGCACCATCAAGGCATTCAGGACTCAGTTCGTTGTCACCAAAAGAGCCTAACATTTCTGATATCATTATGTCTGCTTTGACCGGTAGATCCACCGAACGCATATCCCCTTCAACAACTTTCACCCTGTTATCCCAACATGTAGCATTTGCATAGTTCAGGCTAAACAAAAAGAAAATTTAAATGACGCAGAAAAACACAGCCTAAAATAAATAAACGATCTACAGCCAGACAATAAAATTCCATTCGTGAGATCAATCGCACAAAAGCGATAATTAAAACTTGGTTAAATTCTTCAAATTCCTTGCTGTTTGTTTTGCGGGGATGTCCTGTTTCGATGAGGGATGATGATAAGATGAAACTCTTTTCTGTGTACAGGTGCATGAATTCACTACGTTTTCAGAACCGACGCTGTTACGTCGTCAGTGTCAGTTTTCTTATGAGCAAAGGAACTTCTTCAAAAGTCTCAGTTTTTTGGTTCGCTGACAAGTAAAAACAAGATAAGCTCGTGAATTTTTTCACAGTAAAGAGTATCACCTCGCGCACATTACGTGCACGAATAGCACATCTCGATGAAAGAAACAACATGAATAGAAGCTTATATTGCAAAATCTTGAAAATTCAGAAATCAGTACTACCTCTATTTCTGGGCATTCCGGCTAATCGATAAACTATTGTATAACTTTTATGTGCATTGGGAAATCTAACAAATATGTGTAATTTTCACGCTGTTCTTCAATAGCGGCTTTTTCCCGTCGTCGTAGATGTCTGTAATTAAACTATACAAATGGCCTCCCAGCGAACGGATGAATGACCTGTGTACGTGCAACGGGAATAATACACTGTTTTTCTACATGACAAACTCAAGACCCGTCATGAAAGGACCAGTTTTCAAAATGACTAGTATAGTTTAATTACAGATGTCCACGACAGCGGGTCTGAAATAAAAGCCCCTGTACGTGGGAATAAGAAAGAAACAGGAACCTATGGTTTAAAGGAGGGGTTAAAACGGCGGCGCGGAAAAGGCCAGGAACCTTGAAACAACATGGCACTCATGGTCGAATCAGCAGGCTCAAGCAGTATGGAAGCGAGATCAGGCCAGCAGCGGCTAAGCCAGTGATTCTCAAGGGGGTGTGGAAGATTTCAGGGGGGCGGTGCAAGCCAAAGGGGCAATGAGGGGGGCGCTGGAAGGCTGAGGGGGCGCTAGGAGATGTAATGCGCTACTGAGAAAGAAGCAAGTGAAAGTTCTCTTTGGATGTCGGTTAAGTGGTGGTTGTAATGCAGAATGCAGACGAATAGCAGAGAAGAAGTTCTCCCGGCAGCTGGAATAATTCCCCCCGGCATCACTCGGTGTCCCGAAGGCTAATTACGTATGCAGATCGCCTGTCTGAACTGTTCCTCCAGACGAATGGGACACTGCCGGCAGCTGCCTCTGACAGTAGTTGCAGGAGGCTTTGCCTCAACGGCGTACCAGCTAATTCTATGGATGACTCACGATAAATGCGAATCGTGCATATTGCTAATCTGCCTTCCAGCGAGAATTAATTCTAGATGATTCCTATTGGTCAGCTTATTCCTAAATTTAAGAAATAAAGTTTTGAGCGATCGCTGGACCCTTTCCATTTCTGCGGTTCTTTGTGAGCGTGGAAAGCACTGGTAAGGCCGTAAAAGCAGACAAGAATGGACGTGAACCATCTGCTCGGGGGTACCTCAATTCGCTCGTCAGACGAAGGAGCGGAAGAGTTATGCTGGGCGAACACCAGCGAGAGGGAAGTAGGGGAGCACTGGTGAAATCAGAGCACTGTAGGGGGCGCTGGCGCGGGAAAGGTGGAGAACCTATGGGCTAAGCGAAGGACCACTGGCCTTATGATGACGGTCAAACATCCTCTGCTCTCTCTAGTGTTGCTGCATAAATTATCCGCCGAGGCTACTCAAGGCGTTTTTGCATTCGCACAATCCACGCATTGCCTGAGACAAACTCATGAATGCTGCATATCACAACGGCAACTTGCCATTTGGTCTTT
>KN538460.1:58107-73748 GCA_000797535.1 Trichuris suis | reverse complement strand
TACTTCGGCACTGAATCCAAGATAACGAACCTTGAACGGTTATGGTGGAACTCCCTTCCGCGAAATGACCGCGGAACAGTCCTGCATTAAATGCATTGATTAGGCGTCTCGACTTACGATGGATCCGACTTACGATGGAGCGCCCGGAACCGAAAATATCGTAAGTCGGGGACCCCCTGTATTCTGAAGTATCCCGTGCATTGCAAGATCTTGCGTTGAAGATTACAGTGAAGTATTCTGTTTGTTTAGTTGTAAGAGTTGCCGGTTTGCAGGCCAGGTTTAATCTATTCACTACCGAAAGTTGCAGTGAAGTATTCTGGAGTATCCCGTGCATTGCAAGGTCAACACTCCTCTGTAACAGAAACCAGGGGCATTTCACAACATTACATGCTGCTGCTGGGCTACCTATTTCGAAGAAACGGGCTATACAGTATCCCTCAGGTTCAAGGAACACCAGACAAATCTGAAAGAAAACAAAAATGCTTTGAAACGGCAACGAGGAGAGACTGTGGGGACGGAGGTCGCCACCGCAAGGGGCCCCCTTAAAGTCATGGAAGAGACGATGGCAGCATCAGCGAGTTCATCAGCGAGAACATGAGGTTAAATTTTCCTTTTCTGATAAGGACCTCAGCATTAACAGACTTTGGCAGGAATCTGACTTCTACCTTGGGAGGATAAAAGACGGTCTGTACATTTGCCACAGCATAAACGTCAACAGGGATGAGGAGATGGGAGTCAGTGACATATGGTTAGGTCCGACAGTTTTAACTCCTTGCCGTGCCTGGACTGCTGAACCATCCAGTGCATTCTTGCAACGGCCAAAAAAAAGTATGCCGAGGTCGATTGCCTTTGCCTTGCTGACCTTTGACCAGCCTCGCCCTTACCCAGCCATGAACAAGCCGGGTAAAACAGTGCTGCAATGCTGCCTGGTTTAAACGTTGAAGACGGAACCAGACTTCCGAAAGTTCCCTTTACTCCTTTTGGATTAAACTTTTGTATCGAATAAGTGTTGTGCGATAGTCGCACACGCAATATAGGGAATATTTAATTAATGGTTATGTGTTAAAATAGGTACGACACTCCTTGAAAAAACTGTTTTATTAAAATCTCAAGCTTTTATTGTTCTTTCCGTAGCTTTGGATTAACTGCTATTTTACCGTCCTTATAATGCACCTTATTTAGAGTCATATGATAAGCTTCCACGGTTCGTTGCCTTTCAAGTGTTCCCCTTTCAAACAGCAGCTGTTTGCATGGTTGCAAGCTCGTCTTGTTCAGGCATCTCTTGTAGCTGTCCTACTAAGTTCCGTATTATGATGACTGTTTTCAAGCCATTATGACTATTGTTGCTTAGTTTCTGGAGCACCTGACAGCCCTGCAGTGTTAAGCAGTGGCTGAAGAGCTCTCTGATTTTCGTCGTCATCCTCTTCAAGTTCATTTCCAGCAGCAAGTTCTTTCAACTCTTTGGTGGATAGGTAATCAAGTTAGGAATTCAGGACATCTTCCAATGCCTTGGTGCTGGTGATAGCTTGCCAGAACTTCCACCTTAACTAGTTTGCTGGCCAAACGCAGCTTCCAGTGACTTCGTTTGCCTGGCTGGAAGGTTTAAATTCTCCGAAACCACGGGTTAAATCTACGGCAAGTTTCTGTGAAACTGTTTGAACACATTGTTCTAAGCTTCTACAAAGATATCAAGAGTTATTCTTGCGTTATATTCCTTCCAAAATTTTATCAGAGTTTCAATGCTTCCTGCATATGCAGCATTAAATAGCGTCTTGAATGTTCGCCTGAAATCGCAAGCTTTGAATACTACATTTACAACATGGTTGTATCAGACAAGTAGTACTTATTCTCGGAGGTAAAAAAGCAAATGCGCATTTAGGTCGTGCAAGAGCCTCTAGTACCACCGAAACATCTTTTAGCCGGCCATTTCTGCGTCGACAAATCTTATATGAGGGAAAAGGCAGCACATGTTCAGTACTCAGACTTAACCACTGTAGATCTGAGTAGTTAAGAGAGCAACAAAGTAACATTTTCTTGCTCTCAGCCCTTAAGGGTTGCTCTGGTTTAATAACCTGAGGAAAATATGCAGAATAAACCACTTTATGTTAATATTTAAAGTATAAGTGCATATGGCAGGTATAATTATAAATAGAGGAAATTGGAAGTATAATTCTTTGTAGTGGATACGTGTGTTTTCATTGTATATGTTACAGACAGTGTATGAAATGTCGACATTTATAGAATGCGTGGCGTTTTCAGGCAAAGTGTGAAATGTCCGTGTTATTGTAATATACTGTACACTTTGTCTAGGCATTATACAGAACGACAAATAATATTTAGGCAAAGTGTGAATCGTATTTTGGCAGTGGAAACTTTTAAGGTCTTATGAGCTACACCCCCGCAAACCTACAGTGGCGACACCTACGGGACAACCTGTGCTGTTTTCTCGCTACTTTGTTGCTGTCCTGCGTTTATATTTGGCTTAGGCTAGCGCACAACAGGATAGCCCGCAAGGTCCTACGACTAAAGCATCCGATTTTTCTCGCATCCTTGTTGGCTGTCCTGTTCCACCCTAGCCTAAACCTAAGCCAAAATATATGGAAAGTGGTAGTGAAAAAGCAGCACACTCTGCCCCATAGGCCTCGCCACTGTAGGCTTGCAGGGGCATAGGTGAAATGGTTCGATTTAATACTTTGCCTGTTTGTCCTTTGGTTTTGTACAGAACGCTTAGGAAATATGTGAACTTTGAAGTGTTTCATACATTGCCTAAAGATTTTCGGCATTCTATAGATTGCCTAAGTATTCTACATAATGGCTAATTTCATACATTGCCTGTAGCATATATATGAAAGTGGCCCCTTACGTTGCGAAAAGTTTTATTCGACGCCGCTTTAGGGAATTGTCTTTTCCCCTTCTTAGCGTCTACGTTAATAGAAGAGATACAAATTCCGTCTGTCTGTTTCATTGTCACTGCGTCAATAATGTTAGCCAAAACCATGCTTCCCGCTTGATACCCTCGTAGAACGTTGATAATGACAACGATTATTGTTGCATGCTGTCTACATCGGTGAGGCGACAAGGTATGTAGCACCGATGCTAAACAGTGAGCTTACTGAGCGGATGTCAGATGGATCCCCTCCATCGGAACACTCTGCCTGTGAAGAGCTGCATTGACCACTTACTGTATATTAGTTTTAAAAAAGCAAAGCAGTTAGGGAATTTGTATAGAGCTGGACCTTGCTAATCCAGCATGGTTGTGACAAGCGGAAAGTAGGATTAGCGGAAGTATAATTAGCACTTACATCATGGCAAAGAATAAGAAATAGACTAAACGAAAAGCATGTCTCGGAAGACGGGATGCTTTGGCCCGTTTTATGTGTCTGTAGATAAACTTCAAAATGCCCTACCAGCAGATGGATGAGCAGATTGTTAGAGAAAATATAGAACAAGAGCAGTTCTGAAACGTACGGTTAGACATTGTTCTGTATTTTCTCTAACAATCTGCTCATCCATTCGCTGGTAGGGCATTTTGAAGTTTATTTACAGACACACAAAACGGGCCAAAGCCGTGAACTGAGGATCAATTATGAAAAAACGAAAAGCATGTGAAATTTCGTTGAAATATAGGCGAAACAATAAGCAGAAGTATACTAACTCTTTCCTTGAGTAAGAAAATGCGTCATAGGCCGCTTTCTCCTTAAGTAAGAAAGTGCATCTTAGTCTCCAGCGTGACAGCTTAAGAACCTATCACGCTAAAACGGAACCAGGAGACCCCGAAAGCTCTGCTCTCTCAATTTTGTTTCAATAAAAACGGGCACACCTTAGCTCTCTGTAATGAAGGCACTAAACTCTATTCAATCCTTTCGCCTTTCTTCGTAAGAGCGAAGAAATGCCCACGCGATGTCTTCATAAACTGAAAACAGGTACAAATTCTGTTTATTAAGGCGAAGAAAGCCTGTATGTGTTAGTAGTAGTAAACCTTTTCAGGTAAAGTTTTCTAGATTTTCGTTGTGCCATTGGTTATTAATAATATTTTGCTAGCTTTGTAGTGCGTTCTGAACTTCTAATTTTAGATTACGCAGTCACCGCTGGTTCTAAGATATGCGTGATAACAGCTGGGGCGCGTCAACGTGAAGGCGAAACTCGTTTGAGCCTGGTTCACCGAAATGTCGAAATATTTCGAGGTGAGTATTTGTAGGAAGGCATTATAAGCTGTGATGCGTCGCGTATATGTTTGGTTTTTCTTGTTTCATTTCCATTGTTCCTGTTTCAGAAACTTCATTTTGATTACCGGATTTTGAAATTATTGTCGATCCGCTGTAAATAGTTCATCAGTGCGAAAGAAGACGTTGCATCGCAGGCTTTGTACCGTTCGGTTAAACAACAGTAGCCTGTTATTTCCATATTTCAGGGTCACTTGGCGTCTTGGTACCTCCTTTTCATCCTTCGGTCAAAGAACAGCCATCTCTTGTTTTCTCATTCCAGGATTGTCCGTGGGCTTCTTGGCGCTTCCCTTTTAAGTTTCGGTCAAGCAATTGCTAGGGCACATTCTGCGACCGGAGCACTTTTCCAAAACTATTCCACGTCAGTCTGTCAGCGTTTCGCTCGCCTCGAAAGGACATATGCCCTAGCTGTTGCTTGACTGAGGGGTAAAAGGGAGGCTTCAAAAGACGATCAGATCCTCGAATGAGAAAACGAGAGATAGCTGTTCTGTGACCAAAGTATGAAAGGGCGGTACCGTGAGGCCCAGGGACCCTGGAATCCGAAAACAACAGGTTGCTGTTGTTTAACCGAACGGTACAATGGTGTTTACGAAACTGCCGGCGGTGAAACATCCTGCACGCTTAGGAGTGAGAATACGTTCGCGCTGCTGAACGTGGGGTTCAAGAGTGTCGAATATTGCGCAAGTGCTTCACTCTCCGTTATGTAGGTGTGATTCAACAGAATGTCTACTGGACATCCAGTAAAAAAGTTTTTAACCAGACTCATCCGTTCAACCCTTGGCCCGCTGCCGTGTCCTAGTGTACCCTGAAAAGGCTCATTTTCGGTGTACCATGTTTTCCTATTTAATGTGATAAGGAACAGCCCGTTCGGGAACAGAGTCTACGTAAAGTGAATGCCCTGGTTACCATAATGACGGGTACTGAAGGTGTAGTTTAAATAACACAAACTTCGCTGACTACAGAACAAGAAAGTAGTTCCAAAAGGTACGGAAAATTTGTCCTGCACTTTCTCTGATAATGCGCTTGCCCATTGGTTGGTAGGGCATTTGTGTAGTTTAATTGCGCACATCAACGACGCCATGACTGCAATATATCATGGAAATACGCGTCTCCTCAAGCGACACCCACTGTTGAGCAAGTTTATGGTTTAAAGGAGTCGCGGGTTGATACCGTTGACCATGACCGATCAGCGGGAAAAAATACTTCATGTTTGGCATTCTGTTTATCGCCCATGTTTTTTGAATTAAACGTAAATCTTTTTCCTGATTTTATCCCTTTTCTGTGACCTAGTAATGCTTTCGATAAATCAGAATGCCTGTTCTTCTTCCCGGTCCTCCCTGATATCTACTTGTGCGTCTGTTTAGAATGCAGCATCTCGTGTTAATAATATAGGTCCGAGCTTCGCTAACCCCAGCACGTTTATCGTAATTGATGTTGGGATTACTCTGTGTGAAGATACCCTCTTTTATCTGTTCAAGCTTCACGTGGCTCTCTCTACAGATCGGGCGAGGGTAGAGAGGGCCTGGCCAATGTGGTGCACTTTCAGCTACGATCAACAACAGCAACATTTACATGCCTATAAATGATGAACTTACGTAAACTTAAAGGAAAGCCTTACTTTCATTATTAGAAAACTACGGTTCAGGAACAAACGGTGAAGGCCTCTAAGAATTATTCAACACCTTCAATTTGCTTCAAACTTGAAATGCCCAGAAATTTATGGCCTTCCAAAGAAATATGAGCCAAACATTCCTTTCCGACAAGTGGCCTCTGTTGGAAACGTAACCTCAAAACTTTGCCAGTATGCAACAACTGACAGGGAAAGAACATCAAAAACAATAGAACTTTTTGCGAAGAAATAAAAAAAGGCTAACCTTGAGCGCCACTGGCATGTTGGTGAGATACGATTTAAAGGACCTCTTTTACAATCGTACTAATTCCTTACACCTTGGACATTCTTAGAAAGCCTAATTGAAGACATCTAAAGTTAAATCGTTTTCGTAGACTAAAATTAGCGTCGTGCTTAAAGGAGGGAAACAATTGCTATTTTCAAAGAAATTACTTTAAACAAAGTGACGGAGCCCAAATGGGAAGTCCGTCCTGTTATCACCAATACTGGCAGAATTTTTCACGGAGTGTCAAAGCGAGGGTTTTCAGACAAGTAGAGACGGACATAGCTCCTTGCGTTTTTCAGTCATATGTGGACTACATCATAGCAATCATCAAAATGACAAGGGGTACCTTTCCTAGAATTTCTGAATATTATGTTCCCAAACAAAGTAGTGTTCAGTACAGAAAAGGAGGAAAATAGAGGGCTTCCTTTCTTGAATGTCCTAGTCATGGGACACTATGATTCCATCAAACCAAAGGTTTACAGAAAATCAATAGAAAACGTAATAAAGTCAGGCGTTCGAAAAAGGTTACAGTAACGTGGGAATCCTACCTTTGCTTGACCGTGCCATACTACACCGAGTTAGGGAAGAATGTGAAGTTCAGAGTATACTTCAGAAATTCACGGAGTCTTCGTTCCATTGTCAGAAACGACAAAGTGGGAGTACCTACTGATCGATGCCCTGAAGTGGTCTGTGAGGTAATATGTGAACGGCGCTAACCAAGCCAATGCATGCATTGGGCAAACGGGCAGTACGTTAAACCGCAGGTTCAAATAACACATACGTTGATTCAACAGGTATAAGAGGGCCAAGAATATATTGCATGGGGTCGAGAATACACAACGACGAAGGCCGCAGTCACTGGCTTCGGAAGAGTCAGTGGCTAAAGCTGTAAAGGACTCCGCCGTAGCTGAACGTGGAGCACATTGCCCAGATCCCCTCTATCCCGGCGTGACTTGTACAGGGAGTTTCTTCACGCTTCGAGGGATAAAAGAGGCTGTCTTCATACAAAACTATCCAAACAACCGTGATAAACATACCGAAGTCAGTGAAGCTTGGACCAATATTATTAACACCACGGGATGTTGCGTTCTAATCAGTGACGCACAAGTGAATCCCAGGACCGACAAGGACAATCACTCTGATTCATCGAAAGCATTACTGCGTCGCAAAAAGCGGACACGGTTAAGAAAAAGAAGATTCGCGTTCAATCAACAGATATGGGTAATGAACAGAATGCCAGATGCAAAGTACTTTTTACCCGTTGACCCGTCATGGTGACGCCCTTGTCAATTGGCAACTCCTCTAGACTAACCATAAACTTGCCCTGTTTGAACTGCATCTTCAGCACCGGTCATTATGTCCACAAGGGCTTTCGTTTTACGTGGACGCTGAAGACGGGAAAAGGCTGTTCCTAAAGATACACCATAAAGTTTTAAGTTTAATGAACGTGTTGTTCCCGTAAAAAAGCACGAAAACTTACGCACTCGTTGCGTAATCTTGCACGTTTAATGTGCTACTGTATTGCGTTAGGTGCGTGCAAAAGTTCGTTCGGCTAAGCTCGCACTTCAGAAATCTCGATGATTGCGAAAGCTGTTCAGTTTTTGCTGCGTGCGTTGACGCAGCTGGATATGTGCTTCAAACAAAAAAGTTTAAATCTGTTTTCGTTCAGTCGTCGTTTCGTTGTCCTTCTGTCACGAGGTCCCGGAAAGAACATTTTAGACATGCTTTGTATATTTTCTTTTTAAACGAGGAAGCAGCAGAATTTAAGAGGATTTTGTGGGACACCCATGGTGATGGAATGATCTCAGGAAGACCGTGTTAGCAGTGCTACAGGCGCTTTCGCAGTGGAGACTTAAGCGATCGAGCGAGGCTAGTGTGCCCCTCAAAAGCTGAAGACGGAGATTCGCAGAGCTTGCTTGATCAACACTTAGCTAAGACAACGCAAGAACTCGCAGGAGCGCTTGGCGTGCACCGTACAACCGTGAGTCGCCATCTCCGTTCGATGGGCAAGATACAAAAGAACGGGAAGTTGGAACCACATTCGTTGTCAGAATCAGCGAAAAAGGAAAGCCTCAGAACGTGTGAAGAATTGCTGAAGAAGCAAAGAAAGAAAAGTTTTTAGGTCTTATAACGTTCGTGCCCGGAATGTTGTCGCACACGACGGGATTACTGATGTTGCGCAATCGAGACCAGCCTGCATGACAGCATTGGCGGTAATCCCATTAACGATGGCGCGCGATTCAGCAGACCATTAAAGGCTTAGTATAGCGTTTGGCAGGACATCTGTGTCCTTGCACACCTGCGATCGCTACCTGTTCAGGGAAGTTGGGGGATAAAATGGGCAACTGAGAACCGTACAGTCACTGTACTGCATACGTCTGATTTTTTCAGACGTATCTTGCTTATCGCACCGTATGCGTATACGTTAAAGTGCTTTTTGTTGTTGCTTCTTGTTCGCCGTGAGTTTCCCAAGAGTTCTTATAGGCCACCTAAGCCTGAACGTGAACTTAGGACAACTGAGACGTTGGTCGTACTTTTTCTACGCAGACTGAAAATTAGACCCACTTAGACTGCGTACAGTCGGCCTGTTGCTCACATTAATCGTTGCTCAATTCGCTGTTAGTCATTTGCTTTTTTGCGTTAACCGAAAATTCTCCAATTGTTTCTCTAGGCCACCTAAGCCTAAACCAAAACTAAGCTCAACTGAGAGGTTGGTCATACTTTTTCTGGTCATAATTTTTCTGCGTAAACTGAAAATTATAAAAACTGTCACTGGGTATAGTCGGCCTGTTGTTGATATTACTTGCTGCCAAAGCCGCTGTTACTCATTCCACGAAAATTGGTCATAATTTTTCTGCGAAAATGAAAATTATAAAAACTGGCACTGGGTATTATCGGCCTGTTGTTGAGATTACTTGTTGCCAAAGCCGCTGTTACTCATTCCCCGAAAATTCGCATGCATGTTCTGTAGGCCGCCTAAACCTAAACCAAAACTAAAGACAACTGAGACGTTGGTCATTCATTTTCTACGTAAACTGAAAATAGAAGCACTCGGACGGCTACCGTTGCCTCAGTGTAGACGCTACAATAAAGCCGCCAGGTGACCAGTCTGCATGCTGCAGTAAAGCCGCCACAGTTCAATGGCCTCTCACGCTGTGCCATCACGGGCCATCAGCAACCTGATTATTAATCATCACAATGCTGTGACATAACGGGGGAACGCTGCCGCGGGTGGCCAAATTCCGGGCACGAACGTTACAAGACCCAAGATTTCTTTGAGGGATAGTTACTGGTAATAAAAAGTGGGTCATTTACGAAAGCCCAGAAAGAAAAACGTTGGGTGGACCCAGGTCAAGGGACCACTTTGACAACAGAGGCAAATACATACGGCAAAACAGTGATCCTATGTATGGTGGGACCAAGATGCTAAGCTTTATCGTGAGCTTCTGCAACCAGGACAGATGGTCACCGCAGACGTCTGCTCCTCACAGCTTATGAAATCAGTACAAATCTCGCGGAAGAAGCGGCAGAAGTGTGCGTCTCACTGGTATGATGTTCTTCTGTTGCACGACAGTCCCCGACCTTAGGTCGCTTCAGCGACGAAAGACACACCATTCGGCAGCTTGGCTGGAAAGAGTTACCTCATTCGGCGTACACTCCAGACCTCGCCCCATCGGATTACCATCTGTTCCAGTCCATGCAACATCTATCCGGCAGCGGTTCAGAGCATATGAGGAGCTCAAAAAATGGGTGTTTCATTTCTTTGGATCAAAACCCCCTCAGTCCTTCTATTACAATGGAATTCAATCGCTGCCAGAGCGTTGGGAGAAGGTCGCAGAATGTACTGGAGACTATTTTGAATGAACACCTTTCTTGCAGCTTGACTCTAGAAGCGTTTAAATTTGACAAAAAAACTGAACAAACTTTTGCACGCACTAATGGTTATTCTTCTTTTTGCTCTTAAATAGTGCATTCGTTACTTTATGGAGTGAACACAACTTCGAACGGACTTGTCCTTTCTGCTACTAACTACAGACTGCGCTAGGTTGAGTCAGTGCAGTTACTGCAGTATAGAGTCACTTGCTCGAACGTGCATTTTGAGACCTACAGCTTTGCAGCAGGAAGTATGTCACGCTATATGTAGAATACCGTTATCTCACAGTAGCTTGTCCCTGCACCATTTCTTAATTGTTTGTGCAAGATTGTTCTTATAGTTTCTTTCCCATGGGCATTATTGTTCTAGGAATGGTTCCAAAGTTGGTCAAGTACAGTCCGAATGCAATTTTGTTGGTCATCTCTAACCCAGGTGAACCTCTCTAGAAGTCTAAGATGAATAATGAGTTATAATGCTATTTCAGTCGACATCCTGACTTACGTCACCTGGAAGCTTAGTGGATTGCCCCGCGAACGCGTCATTGGATCTGGCACCAACTTGGATTCAGCGCGTTTGCGCTTCTTAATGTCGCAGCGTTTCAACATTTCTGCATCTTCTTGTCACGGATGGATCATTGGAGAACACGGCGATTCAAGTGGTAATTTTCATTTCCAAGTATTTTGTGAGAGACTGGAAATAATTCGGCTTTGCATATAGTTGCCGTTTGGTCCGGCATGAACATAGCAGGTGTAACATTGAAGAATTTGAACCCGAAGATCGGAGAGAATGACGACCCAGAAAAGTGGAAGGAGCTGCATCGTAAGGTTATCGATAGGTTAGGTGGCTCTGCTTTGATGCCAATTCAGCTGTCTATGAAATGGCGCTCTTCTTATAGTGCATATGAAATCATCAAGTTGAAAGGATTCACTAGCTGGGCCATTGGTTTGTCCGTAGCCAACATTTGCAATTCCATCATGCGTAATCTGCGTCAGGTTTTCGCACTGTCTGTCAACGTTAAAGTTAGCATTCCTTCCTGCACAGGTGGTATAACTTATTTAGTGGTTTTAGGGCATGCATGGAATTGACTTCGAAACCTATCTCTCACTACCCTGCATTTTGGGCGAAGGAGGCATAACACACATTGTACATCAGCAGCTGTCTGCTAGTGAAAGGAACCAACTGCAGAAGTCTGCTAAAACACTGTTTGACATCCAGAAGGAGCTTCACATTTAATCGATAGCGGATAGGTGCCAGCAGCGTATTGATGTAGTTTTAGGAGACGCATAGTTTCATCAGTAGCTTGGGTTAACTGATAAGTGCTCGTCTTTAGTGTTTTAGTGTCTTTAGTATCGTAATCTCATTAGTTTTACCCCGATAATGTTTATATGACTGTAGCTGCTTGCTATGTGGGTAGGTGATACCCAGCTTTCGTGTTCATTTGGCGATCAATTTTATGGAGGAAGGCGTCATCACCTTATAAGTGTAATTGAACATCATATACATTGACTTGTCTAAGAAACTTGCATCAATGTACGATTGTTTCGATGAGTGCCATGTAGTAAAAGTTCTAATTTATCGTAACTCTTTACTGATGCGTGCGTGGACTATAAATATAATTATACGATGTGCCATTGCAGTCTCCGTGTAATAAATCATAAGAGAAGAAATCAAGCATTTTCATTATACATATGCAGCAGACGTGCGCGCGAGCGTGAAATACGGTCTAATTGCTACAGGACCCCCGGTTTTAATGGAACGTTGAGTACAACTTATACTTGAGGAACAAAAACTATAATTTGACATATCTAGCTTGGCAAATGGAGTATTCAATCAATGATCAATCATAATCGGAAGAACTGGACTCGACAGGTATCCACGTCGGCTGGCGACACGGAAAAGCTCCTCAGTGGCTCCTCCCGGCGCCGCTCAACAAACCTTTTGCGCATGACGGCCCAAGGCGGAAGCTGGAAGCTTCGCAATTTTTTTGCGGTATTGCATAAATGAACGGGACGATTTCCGTAATAAAATCTTTATCAAATCGGAGAACTGTCGTAATTCGTGACAAGTTCGTGGACTTTACTTGCGGAAGGTCAACGTGATAAGTAGGCTGATAAATGTAATTACGGAGATTCGACCCATGAAAATTTTATTGTGCATAGCTTTCGGGAAGTCGTGAATAGTGAAGGGGAATACATTGTTGGCTGAATAGTTTGTATTTTCAATTGAAAAAATTAAATTAACCATTCGAAAAAAGCAGCGCGCGTCAGAGGTGTTCCTTTTTGTCGAAAAAAACGGAACGAGCTTATGAAACAACCCAATATTACCCGTCTACATTTACCTGATCCAACTCGTCTTTAAAAGCTACAGCACTTTCGATATCGGCACATGCTATCTCACCACTGACCTTCACATTATGGAAATTATGACGCCTTTTGAAGCGCTGAAACCAAGCGACTTGCTCTAAACATTTGCACATGCGTAGGATCAGCTGCCTGCTCCTGCGTATTAAAAAGGCTTCTTGCCTTTGCCTGGATAGTCATAAGGTTCCTCCCGGCGCCTTTCTTTATTCCCTCTTCCCTATCTTTAAATTTTAAACTTCCGTCCTTTTGTAACACGCCCTTTACCAACCCTCCACGTCGTGGAAGGGATCACATTTCAGAAATGAGAAGGTACACTACCAGACCTGGACGCACGCCAAATCTGGAAAACAAAGACCACAAGACCGAAGGGTTCGATACCACGGAAGCCGACAGCCGAAGAAAAAAGAGCCCCACCAAAATTTGACACTTTAAACACATTTTACACTGGCCAACCTAACTTTAAACCAACTTTACCTACCTTGGACGTTAATCATCGCACATAGGTCCTGTGATTGTAATCGTTGATAACGGGGCATGATCAGCCCCGAAAGCTTCGAAGGGCCGCGTTTTGAGTAAGTATAAATAAACGGTTTGTATTGTTGCCGTAATAAACTGACAAATGAAATTTCAAAACACCGTTCTCAAGTCTTTTATTTTCAGTCATAAGGCTAAGGGGAATGCTCTTCTGTAGCTGACATTCCATCCATATGACAAGTAACTCTTTCATATCATCAACCAACCCAGTTGTACTCTTAGTGATGATAGCGGACCTGATTGATGTTGACGATCTCATTGCTTCAGTGATCCGTACTTTGTCTTTTAAGGTTGTTGAGATCGTGGACTGCGGAAGTTGTAACTTACGTGTTATGTCCATTACCGATTTGTCATTTTCACGCGGTGCAATTGAGTTTCGTCTCAGGGGTAACCACCCTACTCCTCCTCTTTTCAATAGAAGCAGAAGGCATGACGGTAGCTTCGCAGATATCATGGAATTCCATACCGTTAATTTCTATAATGAAGTGTTGCCTCCTGATAGCGAACAGTGTTTATAGGTGAAAGAACGAATGCCTAACCGACAGATGAATTGACAGTTATGAGTAAGGACGAGAACACTTGCTCTACAAACTTAATTTATTAGAGCATTGAGAACTTACTGCCCTTGAGTATCGACTTGAGCGTTTCTATGAGTGTGAAAAGAAGATAGAACATGTGTATGAAGGTGACAAATGTGTTCTGAAAGCTCTAATGCATTTAAGATTTATGACCATCATTCTCGTTCTTACTGATGCCTTTCGTGCTCATCCGTTACTTGAGCATTCGTTCTTTGGCTATATACACTTACTGCTATCAGTGATTAGCAAGGGAAAACGACTTTCATAAATGAAATGAAACTGACGACCCAGTATCAAGCGACCGGTGTTCTCAAACATGATGGAATGGAGAAGCATAAAGTACAATACAATATCAAGAAACTTAGGCTGCACATTCCATCGTAGACTACGTATTCTTCGCCCTAGTGATCATGCGGCTGACTGAGTTGCAGCTGTCTGCAGCACCACGGAAAGCCTGCTGCACGGCTAGTCGCTAGCCTAGGAAAGAACAAAATGTACGTTTCGAAGCCAATGCACGCCGCTATCGAACCCATCTTATGTCGGGGCCTCCTGTATTCGCTTTGACAGTCCTGGAGTTGCTTACGAGGTTAAATGCGTTACGTGTGCAGTCAAAAGTGGAATTTCTAACATTTTACGTTTTTACGGCTATAAGTCAACTGAACGTCAACTTCGTTTACAGAAATATTCATCCCTATATAGAACGCATTTTCGCCGATCTTCAACAAAGAAACTAACGTCATTGGCATTAAAATCTTTCGCACGCGATTGCATAACTGAATGTAGGCATTTTGGAGTGCTGACTCATCAGGGACTCTGCCTCAAAAACGCACTCAACGGTCGCAAAAGATGTCATTCAGTTGGCGCAAGGACTGGCGCGAGTGGCAGGTGAGGTAGACAG
Source organism: Trichuris suis (assembly GCA_000797535.1). NCBI lineage: Eukaryota > Metazoa > Nematoda > Enoplea > Trichinellida > Trichuridae > Trichuris > Trichuris suis. The sequence goes on along the minus strand of KN538460.1, from coordinate 59,386 downwards.
TCAATACCCAGCTCCTTCAATTTTCTACGGGTCACCAACGATTTTTGCAGTTGAGCGCTGTCGTGAAGGGTGGCTTGGCCACTACTTACTGCGGAATCCTCTTATCACAACGCTGACATTTATTCGTAGCTATGGCAAAGATCATCCAGGTTTCTTGACCAAAAACGGCCAAATAGGCGAACTTCCTTCGACAAAATCCTCAACTTCGAACAGTCGACCTACCAAGGACGAACAGGGGGACCAACGTCGAGATGAGTTGTTCGCCGATAAAATCGCAAGTCGTAGAAATCTTTTGGCTCATTCGGAAGTGGGAACGCTTTATCCATCAATCCAGGATAATTCTTTTCAATTCTCTATAACGTAAATACAGCATACTGAACGGACTGAATACTGAGTGGAAAGGGAAACAAAGCCACTACTAACTTACAGCTTCATCTTGAATGTATGATCGTGGAAGATAGTGATGTGAACGTATCCGATCTGACCACGTCTAGAAAAAGCACTAAACTGTTAAACCACATCACAACTCGAGAATTAACCGTAATATGAGTGGCCCTGAACGTAAACTACTTGAACATCTGTGGGCAGAAAGAAAAGCCATCACCACAAAGGCTGACAAGGGCAACATTTTCGTTCTGCTGAACGATATAATACAGAGGAACCTCGACTATCCGGATCGGCTGGGAAGCGAAAAATTTTTATAGAATAAGGACTATACGCCTGGTTTATTCAGAAACGCTCAGTTAGGAAACTGTTGCCTGGTCCCTTGTCATGCCAAAAATCGGTAGACTTTAATTTAAATCTCAATGGGCACCCATATTTCAAAATCAGCTTTGGTTGGCTGGGAAAATTCAAGAAACTATATGGCATTGGAGAACTATTAATAGAAATCGAGGACAAAAGATCTTCAGCAGATGACGGTTGAGCTAGCAAATTCAAATAAAACCTAAAATTCAAAGAAAAGATACTTATAACTGATCTTCAGTTCACGGTTTTGGCCCGTTTTGTGCCTGTAAATAAACTTCAAAATGCCCTACCAGAGAATGGATGAGCAGATTGTTAGAGAAAATACAGAACAATGTCTAACTTAGTGATTCTCAAGGGGGCGCTAGCGCCCCCTGGGGGTTGTGGAAGATTTCAGGGGGCGCTGGAAGCCAAAGGGGCAATGAGGGGGACGCTGGAGAGCTGTTGGGGGGGGGCGCTGGAAGGCTGAGGGGGGCGTTAGGAGATTGCTACTGAGAAAGAAGCAAGTGAAAGTTCTCTTTGGACGCCGCTTAAG
>KN538460.1:32607-48487 GCA_000797535.1 Trichuris suis | reverse complement strand
GCCACCGCTTAATCACATGAAAGAGCCGACCGACTCACCTAGTTCTGGGATATTTATGAGGCGTGTTCGCCTGTCTACAAGTAGTCTCTGTCTGGTTTTCCCCAGCACCTATACTCCATCTGATATCGTACGCTTAATAAACGGTTATCTTGACGTCTCAGAGTGCGTCCGCGGCAAGCAAAGCTAGGACACAACACCTTGACGATAAGAAACAGGAAGTATACTGATAGCCGCACCAGTACCAATCAAAAAACGACACTTCGATAATCGTTCTCTGATGAAAGGCAGGCGACTTAGAAATTTGTCAGGAGCACTGGTCGGCATCAGTGACTGTCGACACCGTTTCCCGAGTGGGAACGGGGTGGTTTCTTGGCTTTAGAACCGAACTTTAGGTGATACCAACAGAGATTCGACGAATCGGTGCTAGATAGTTTAGCATTTTTCGTTTTTCGATGTGCGGTACTAAATTGTAGACGCGAAATGTGCGTTCGTAGCTTCGCAATTTCTTGTCGCACTTCACTGACCTCACCCTCACAACCTTCATGGACAGCAGCAAAGCGTGGCTTGACCACCAGCTGGCGTGGCTTCCAAAATCTTGTCAGCGATTTCCGCCAAACTTTGTACGTTGACAGTTTCGCTGGAGGAGGCCAATATCATGCGAACAGAACTGGGTAAGCACTGCAAAAATAATCCGTGGAAGAGAGCGTCATCAACCGACCTAGCGCTGCTTCCCAGCAACTGCTGCATGCGTCGCAATAAGTGTGAAGGTTTTCTGTCGCCAAGGTCATCAGCCGAGAGCAGAAGTTGGAGACGTCGCTGTTCCGAAGCTGTTGTGCGTTTGATTAGCTGCTCCTTCAAGATGTCATACGGACGATCTGCAGGAGGAGAAGCGATGAGTTCCCGGACTTCAGAAGCATGTTCCAAGACAGTGCAGACGTGATATAATCAAATTTGGTGCGCTGAGCCGTAATTGACCGTAGGGAAAATTGTGCTTCTGCTTGCGCAAACCAGAGTTGCGAGTCAGCTGCCCAAAACGGGGGAAGCTTAATGGCGACAGCAGCGACTGAGAGTTAGTCAGTATTCATGTCACAAAGTGAGCTCAAGTAACGATACGGATCACCAATTTGTTGAGGAGAACTCTTTCCTTGCTGATATCCAAGTTATCGGTAATGCATTGCAATATGCACGATCAAACTGATGTTACTCCGAGGGTGTACTACAAACCTCTTTACTCTCAGAGTACTGTACTAAGCATATAGTAAATATGCTCAAGTAATAGGGCAGGCAGTGAATTTCATGAACGGTTATAACACTCCGCACCATGGGCGTCGCGCTATTAGCGGCGCACATCAATTCTCAGTTGCAGGTTCTAGTAAATACAGTTTAGCTGTCGGTCTTGTTAGAAAGCCCTTTGCTGGCCTCACGTCTGCTGTCCGACACAAACCGTCCTTGCTTGGGAACAACTCCTCAATGAGCCCCATTCGCCAACGACTTCGTGGCACGTTTTCTTCTTCGATAAGGACCAAATCTCTAACGCGAGGAGGTGCCTCAACTGTCCTCCACTTTTTCCTTGAACTCATGCTTACGACGTATTCTCTTTCCCATCAGTTCCAAAAATGGGCTACAAGCATCTTCTGATACTGCCATCGTTTGCACCAGCACTGTAGCCTTTGAGAGCCATTGGTCAATCAGGGCCACTCATTGTATTCTCGACCGATTAAAAAATGAAATGGGGTCAAGACTGTAGGATCATTCGGATCGTCACCCAAAAATGTCAAGCGTCTGGAGTTGATCCGGGCCTCTATTTGACACACTACAGCGCGTAGCTCTTCTTCGTCAAGGAGGGCATTTTTGAGCACCTTTCTAAGTGGTGTCTTTACCGATCTGACCAGTCTTTTCCAGTATCCACCGGTCCATAGCGCTCGTTCCGCTATACACTTCCACTCGACACCGTTGCTAACCATATCCTTCTGGATCGCCTCCTTGTCCCGTTTCCCGAACAGCCGTACCAACATACGATTTGCACATTTGAAAATCAGAAAGTTGTCCGACTGGATAACACGGGGTTTACCGCGGCATGAATGCATGCATAGAATAGAATCGGCGCAGTGCTTGAATGAAATGTTCTGTGGACATGTCAGACGTCAGTTCCAAATGGACTGCGCGCATAACCATGCAAGTAAACAAGCACACAAAGGCTTTGCAACCATTTGGAGCATTACTGCGTACGTGCAGTGGACCTGCAAAGTCCGAACCAACTCGTTCAAACGGAAATGCTGGCTGTACACGTTCAGCTGGAAGATTTGCCATTTTTTGTTGCAACGGTTTTGCCCGATACCTTTTACAGATAAAACACTCACGCAGAACTCACAGAAGATCTTCCATGCTCCATGCAGGATCCAAACTTTCTGCCTCAGTGTCGCCAACGTATGTTCTATGCCCATATGCATCTGCCGTTCATGGCATTGCATGATCAACAAGCTCACAACATGGTGATGGCGGGACAATACTGCTGGATGTTTCGAAGCATATGACAGTGAAGCGAATTGCAATCTTCCTCCAACAGGGATCAGTCCTTCACTGTCCAAATACACATCAAGATTTCGCATATCACTGTCCTTCGGCACCGTGTTTCCCTTCTTCAAGGAAACCAGTTCGCGAGGAAAACACTCCTCTTGCACCAACTGCCATATTCTCCTTTCAGCGCCATTCACTTCTGACAAGGTGATCAGACCAGTGTTCTTCTGTCCTGATTTGCTCTTGCAATTCCGCGATGGAGCGAAGAAGCAGAACTGTTATTCGAACCATCCGTTCAGTCTGAAAACTGTGAGAAAAGTTGGTTACGTGCATTCTGGCTTTGAATCGACAGTGTCACAGTTAGTAATCTGCTCTCCATTTCAAACGCTTTGTCAACGCTGCCAGATTTAGTTGAATCTCTCGGTGGTCAGCATTCTTCTTTTTGGTGTAGCCCGTCTGGCCCGTTCCACCAAATGCGGTTTAACTTCAACGACTTGAGCGTACTGCCCCTCCTCAGAATATCCGCAGGATTCTCCCTCCCGGGGCAGAAACGCCATAGGCTCGGTTCGGATCGCATCTCCTCCTATCCACGCTAAAGTCACTTGACTGTCGCTCCAATAAACCACATGACGTATCTTGAGGTTCAACACTTTTTTTGTAATATTTGCCTAACCGCGCTGCTACAAGCGCTGCACACAGCTCTAGCCGTGGTAATGCTACCCTTTTCACCGGAGCCACTCGTTTTCACCATAGCGAGATGAACAACCACCTCGCCTGATGTAGCTTCCACACGCAAGTGTACAGCTGCTCCATAAGCTCGTTCTGAGGCATCACAGAAAACGTGCAGGTCATATGATGACACGTTCTCCTTTCTAAACAGCACAAGAGTACGTGGAAACTTCACATCTGTTAATGCCAGCAATTCACTTTTCCACTGGGCCACTCCTGTAGTGTGCCCGTTGGGATTGCTTCGTCCCAAGGCACACCGGACTGCAACAGCCGCTGGAGTAAGATGTCTGCACACACCGTATATGGGGAGATGCAACCTAGGGGGGTCGAAGACCGTTGAGAACGACTGAAGCAGTTGACGCTTTGTTTCACACCCCCTTTGAATACATGTCGTCTGGGCAGGCGTAACTGAGGAGGTCTTCACAGGGGTTCCAGGGGACTCCTAACGTCTTCACGCCTGTTCCCACTTTTGGATGGAGTGATTCAGGATGAGCCGCTGCCAACAATAAGGCATCTGAATTACTTATCCATTTGGTAAAACAAAATCCACCGGCTACCATTATCTCTGACGACTCTCGGACCAATTGTTCCGCTTCTTTCTCGTCAGCGTAACTGACCGCTATATCGTCGATGTACATGTCATGCAACAGATGATCGACCGCTCGTTCGTGAGATTTGTGATACTGCTGCTCTACACGATCTTTAAGAACACCCATTGCCAAGAAAGGGGAACAATTCAAACTGAAACAGATCCTTTTAAAGCGGAACTTCCTTGGTGTGATTCCATCTGCCTTATCACGCCAGACATAGCGACATGCGTCTTGGTCATCTTCGTGTAGCGCGATCTGAAGGAACAGTTGGATATGTCCGCTTGCAAACCAATGTGAAAGCGGCGAAATCGAAGATGAATTGCAAAGCAGGACCTGCTTCTAGCGCATCGCTCAATGATCGGCCATCACGACGCGCAGAGGAGTCGAATACGATTTGACACCTTGTGGAGATTTTGTCCTCACGGTATACCGCATGATGAGGGAGATACCAGGTCTTTCCACTGCTCGCGCTTTCGTCTAATATCTCCTCTACCCATCCATTAGCAACGTACATTGTTATTGCTTCGGCATACGTTTGTCTCAACCTTTCATTCTTCAGACGATTCTCAGTCTGTCTGGGCATGGAAACCGCGTATTCGTAGTTGTTAGGAAGGTTTGGATTCTTCGTCTTCCAGGGCAACGGAACAACGTATCGCTTACCGTTATAAATTACGGACTTCTTCAACCCTTCGATGAATACCTGCGACTTCTCTTCTTGTGGCTCTTTGTACTTCATACCAATGCTTTCCAATTCCCAGAACTTCTTGATTTCGTTATCTAGTCTTTCTTCCAGTGTGACATGTAGTGAAACTGCAGTATGACAGCCCGTGTCACTTATCTTACCACAGACTATGCACCCAAACACCGATCGTACAGCTGTAGGTACATCCTTCTTTCCTCTGCGATGCTCTGTTCCGACGAATTCATAATGATGGTGAAGACCAATGAGCACATCGACTTCCGTTTGATCTCTTGGAAACTGATCCGCTAATTTCAGATTCTGTAGGTGAGTCCACTCGCTACGTAAGGGCTAATTGGCTGGAAGTTTAGAACAAATCTTGGGTAGGCACAATCCTTCAATACGAATGGGTGTAACTTTATTCCCAACGTTACTATCTGAAGGGCTCAACCAGATCCCTGCTCATTTCGCCTTACATCATATTCGTCGATCCCCAACTGTCGTAATAATGACACTTTCTTGAGAACCGCTTACACCGAGACGGTCAGCTAAATCCTTCCTCATGAATGTACGTTGTGAACCGGCATCAAGTAGGCAGGTCACCTTGCAACTGAGCCCACCTGGGCCATGCGCCTTCGCCACGGCGATTTGCAGTCCAATCAATGCATTTTACAGGATGCCTTGGCAACACCGATTTGGAAAGTATTCTCATTCACGGTTCTACATGTTTTTCTTTTTCCAGTGGACTGGGTCCTTCCGCGAAGAAGCTCATGGCATTCCCTATTTCCTATACTTTGTTCTTTACAGTTAGCCGCTGAGCCGAAGCGCCACCTTGACTTCGCATTCATCGCCAAGAAGTCGAGACCTTATGTCCTCCTTGACATAAGGTGCAGTTCTGTTGGTTCACAACAGATGATTGTAGTGCTGATGTTGTCGGCAGTCGCTCCTTCCTACCATAGTCATTTTTCTCTCAGCCACGCTCTCTCACTTTTCCTTCGCTCAAGCACTCTTCAACCTCTGGGCAAGATTCTACGAATTGTAGGAGAGCGTTCAAATCGTCTTTCTGTTGGCCGTGCTCTGCCAGCTTGCCTTTCCATCGCTTTCGCACTGAAGCCGGGAGTTTCTGTTTGCAGATCGTCATCAAAGCATCTGCTGCTGACAACTGGCTTTTCAAAGGGTCTTTTTTTAGAGCAGAGGTGGGGAACCTCCGACCCGCGGGCCGGACACGGTCCGCGAGACCATTCCGTGCCGCCCGCTGAGACAACAGCAGGCGTACACGAGCTTCAGTGAATGTGACAGCTTATTTTTCATAATGCGATAAACTGTTGGAAATGTACGCCATCTAGCGCCATCTATCGACACGCGACACTAGCTTCGTCACCTCTTATCAACGCGCCCCCTCCTTATTGTCTCTCGTTCTTTGGTGAAGGTCGGTTGCTCATCGCACTACTCTCTCAATAAACTGCTGCTGCCATCTTTTCTTTTGCCTCGCGCAGACTCACGAGAACTTTTCAACATAAACTTATTGTAAGTGAATCCTAGCAATAACGTAAATCTTTGAGTAACAAGCAGAGAGCGTCAGGCTCGCTAAGTCTGCCTTGCTATCGTCTCTGTCGACAAACCGATGTGAAAATAAAGCGGGCCATGTTTTTTGCTTGAGTATCCTATACGGCCCGCGAATGATCTTATAAACCTCCAAACGGCCCGCGGCAGCAAAAAGGTTCCCCACCCCTGCTTTAGAGCAGCCAATGCTCGCACATGCTGCACGAACGTGTCGTGCAGCTTCCGCAGGTGGTGCGTTGACTCGCTTTCACACCCTTCCATCTGCACTAACGCCAAGATGTACCGCTCCACTATGACTCTGGGTTTGCCGAAGCGATTCTTCAGTAGTTGAACTACCACGGGATACACTAAAACCTCGATTATCCGGACTAATTGTTGCACGGGAGTAGGCCGGATAATCGAGAGTTCGTCTACTTTACTTCTTTTCGTCCGTCTATACATATTTCTTGCATCATTCCTTCAAGACAAGATTGTGTATATTTCGTACGAGCACTGCCTGAGAGGTACGAATATATTAAAAAGTCAAGCATTCGTGAAAAATGTAGTAATCGGCGTCTGCTTGAAAACTGTTCTGCGCTTCGTAGCTGCAAGATCACGGATGCTCTTTACGCACAGAAGGCGCTGCGGATCACATTCGTCTTATGTTTCGAACCATCTTAGGGCCTCTTCTAGATAATGAAAAGCCTCATTGTTTGAAGGAAGTGCCTGTTCCGGCTTCAAGTCTCCCAGTTCGTCCATTTTGTTTCCGTCTTCTTCTTCTTCCTCCGTATCAGCCGCTTGGTTTAAAACAAATTCAATAATTTCTTCGTCATTCATCACTTGGTAGCCTTGATCTTCAGAATCACATGCCAACCACCTGTCAATAAGCCATTATCAGTAACAAATAAAGGCAACTATCAGTAACAAATAAAGGCACTGCTGCCTTTCAACGTCAGGCTTGTCACATTCAGTGCATATGGAAACCATTCCCACAGAATGAGTAATTTCTTCCATCACTTGGTCTGCATCATTAGAGCCAAGGCCGACAGACGGCCTACGCCCAGTAAGAATTTTGTTCCAAGAATTTCCTAACGTATTCTGCATTAAAGAATTCCAGCTTTGTGCTGCCATGTAGCAGCAATCCCTTAGGTTTATCTTCCTGTGAAAGCTCGTCGCAGTTTGCACTGTATTATCCTCCGGCAGTAAAAGTTAACGAAGAAGTTGCTTTCTGTAGTGCCACTTCAGAATTTCAATTACTCCTTGATCCATTGGCTGGATTAATGCCGAAACGTTTGGCGGGAGAAATTTAACCGTCACGAGTTCGTCAACCACGTTCAAGTATTCTGCTGAAGGATGAGCAGGAGCGTTGTCTATGAGCAGCAGCACCTTTCCAGTTTTACCAGTCAAGCCTTGATACATTTTTACCTGAAAATATGATTTCTGATAATGTACTTCTGATTTACTCTAACTGCGTTACCTCAGGAATAAATATTTTTATGAACCAATCTTTGAAAAGTTGAACGCTCATCCATGGCTTCTTGTGATACCCATATTCCACTGGGGACTTCTTCATGTTCTTGAAACTTCTAGGATTTTTTGATCTTCCGATTAAGTACAGCGGTATCCGGTTGGTACCCGAAGCATTCGTGCATACCATTATAGTTACTCGCTCTTTCCTTCTCTTAGGGCCTGATACGCGTTCTTCACTACGTGCTATGAGCGACCTGCTGGGAAGTGCCTTCCAGTTAAGGCCGGTTTCATCTGCGTTATAGATGAAATCCTCATCATAGTCTCCTTCTTCCAAAAATGCTGCTAATTCTTCCCTGAAGCTACCAGCGGAAGGCTAGTCTGCAGACAACTGTTCGCCCTGAATTTCATACGCGCGAATGCCATGCCGCTTCTTGAACTTGTCGAGCCAGCCTGACTAGTCTTAAAGCTAGGGTCAGCATTTAGCGCAGCAGCAAAACAGAGCGCTTTCTCGCATAGAAGGGGACCAGAAAAAGGATTCCCAGCTGAGCGATTTTGTACGAACCGGAGGTAAAGCGCTTGTTCAACTTCTTCCAGCATCGACGGTTTCATAACTTTCCGCTTGGAGGATCCAACCTCTTCGTTCATCTTTCTTGAACGGGCCCGAATTGTTTCTCCTTTCTTTCTAATATCGCAGATAGTGGCCTTGCCGCTGCCGTATTTGTCACATAATAAACGGCCTGTTTCTCCCCTATCCAGCGCTTCCACTATCTCTGATTTCTCTTTGAACGTGGGCACTACTCGCTTTCTTTTGGGCAACATTGTGGAACAAGGAAGATACTGCAACCCAACACTAAGCAACCCAAGAGAAAGAGGTTAGCAATCGCAAAGGATTAAAAGGACACTATCAAAATAAAGCAGTTGTCCGATTACTTCATACACTTTTCCTAATAAATGCGAAAATCCTGATCGAAGTTAACAGCAGCGCAGAAGTTTACTTACCATCAGACTAACGATATTCACGTGCCAAGAGTTAATGGGAGGCACCCTCCTGCTTGTATGCAAGCTAACCTTATGTTACTGGAATACTTTATTTCGATAATGATATCTCGACTTGCAAAGAACGACAACAGCCAGAAAGTGGCATTTTAGAAAGAGAAAAAAGTCCGTTCACACTGTGACGGTCTACAACTTGAACGCCATTTATTCATTCTGAAAGTCTACTGTTCTCTTCGACGAGACCGGATAATCGAAGTCCGGATAATCAAGGTTTTAGTGTAGTTCGAAGCCGTAACGCTATATCCGTTTATAGGTTTCAGCGCGTTACCTGCAAGCGCTGCCCGCAAATAAACAAAGCGCGTAGCGTCACTAACGTCATCGCGTGAATCCACTGCTGCCTCGAATTGGTCCCAGAAGGCAGTGAAGTCCAGTACATTTCCATCAAACTTGGGAAGCTCCCATTTGGGCAACACTGGTCTGCTGACCTCAGCATTCATTGATGCGCTTTGTATCGATATTCCACTCGGCTCTTGCTCTTCACCAGGCAGGCGAGACAAATATCTCTTAATTTCCACCAGCGTTGCCCAAACCGATGCTTCTAGGGTCATTACCTCCTGTATCTCTTGCTCTAGTTCGTCTCTGCATTCTATCACCGCTTCGATCTTTTCTTGAACGGACCTGATCCGTACGGCGTAGTCCGCAATAGCGCTCTGAATCTCTTCGACCTCCCATCTTTTTCCTTTTTCCAACAGAAGGCCGCTTAACTCTTTCTGCAAGATGGACAAACGCCAACGGAGACCACCTCGCGACTTTCGAAGGCTTCTAATATCCATAGCTCTATCTATAGCTTCGCTGTTCATCCAACTAGCTCAGAGGACCATGTTGCAGATGGAAACAGACGACACAGTTAACCTCTTTACTTATAGAGTACTGTACTAAGCGTATAGTGCTCAAGTAATAGGACAGACAGTGAATTTCATCAACGGTCATAACATGTAGCATTTCGTAACGGGTACGTAAGTTTTCATGATAAAGTTTCTGTACGGTAGGACCCCTTTTTTATAATCAAGACTTTACTCTTCGGGGCTTTCGGGTCCTCTCTTGACCCATTGTACAGGGTAAAGTAAACCTATGGTAAGTGTTGAATATTCATTCCTGTTGGGAGTATTAACGCAAGTAAAATGAAAACAGTAGAACGAACAGAATGAGAACGCGTGCTACAGTAGTAAGCAAATAATGTGCAAAAGCAAACACTACGTTTCATCAAGAAGGGTAACTGTTTAGTTACACAGAGCCAATCTCAAAAATAGGTGGCCAAACGGCGATGGACAAATGTTCCGTACCTGCCAGATCCGATTAGCGCGAATGAAGCTGCGCGTCAGGTTCAAGCGTACTCACTATTTTCTGCTTCTTGCAGAGTACGTTCGGTTTGATTGTGTTTGATAAAATGAATGCCTACTTTTATCTTATTTTTACCGTATAACTGGTTTCGAAGTGATCTCTTGTTTTGCCGACCCTTTTTGTACTCGGTATACTAGATCGTTAATTTCTATTAGGAAAGCTGAAGTAGCTGTGTAAATACTCAATTGCACTATTTATTTTCATTAAACTTGTTAACGTTTGCGAAAAATCTTTTGCAAGTGCCATTCAGAAGTGCTTGTCTGTTTTAGCTTATCGTTGGCTCTGTTCTCTTTAAAGGAATCAACGGCTTGTGACTTATTTTACCACCGCATCCAATATTCTTTGAGGAGAATGCTTAATCCGCTAGTTTGGACCGCTTAATCGTCTACACTGAAAAGAGTTACCCCGGATTATGGGCCAGGCACCATCTGCTTTCCAGGTTACTTCGTCATCTGCACTTCCCGAAAGTAGAAAATCCGTGAGTTACCACTTGTTTCCTCGCCATTGGCGAGACTGACTGGTAGCTGAAGAGTCAGCACTCCTTCGTGTAGATTCGCCGCTCCAAGACTCGACGTTCGACTCGCAGTTTGCCGAGCACCCAGTGTGTGTCACGAAACCATCTCATGCAGCACAACGAGCCAAAGGGCCGATCTTGCAAAGACTGCGGGCTGGTGGATCCTACCGCAAATCTCCCTCTCAATCTGATCACCAGTGACAATTGGGTTCGAAATGCGGCCCCCTATTATGTCGAAACGAAGCTGAAGACCGTTAGCGGTCCAAGGTCATTGGATCTAAGCCTGCGACGACATGTGGACAAAGTTAACACTTGTTCACGGTTCCAGTACGTTCCTGTAAAAATGTTCATTTTACAAAAATACGATCTGCTCAGGCGAAATGTCCAGAGGGGCGATTCTTGGTCGGAAGTTGCTTCTGACATGTACCGTTTCACACGGAATTCTCATCCAAGATGCTGTCGTTTGAAAACGAACGTTGAAGAAAGAAGAAAGTGCTCGAGTAACTTGAATTCCTCGTTTAACGACATTATCTGCTTTTATGGTTTATTAGGACCGCTTCGTGAAGAGAGTCTAATGCGTCCTAGCTCCCAGAATTCGAGCGTGTGCAGTCGGAATTCTACCTCCATCGCAGCTGTGTCTAAGCGGGCTAGTCAGCCTGCTAGCTCTATTAATCATAGGCCACCTAAAAATGTCGGACAAACAGAGATGCAGTGGTCATATAATGGACTTACGCCGTCCATTCCACATACACAAATAGTAAGTTGCTACAGTAACTGTGTTTATGCCTCCCAAGGCTCGGTTTAGTTTGACAAAGCTTTGTTTTATTTCGGAGTATGTCCTCTGTTGCCTTAGAAAGCAGCTGCTTCTGTCATAGACAGAACTGGTGAAAATTCCAATAACGGCAACAGCTTTGCGGAGGCAGTCCCGAAAAGTTCATACTGCTTGCGGATGTGCATGTTTTCTGTTCCTCGTCATCCATCGTTCTTGAAAGAATTCCTTGTTGAATTAAACATTAGACCGTGATGGGACAAAGCCAGTTCAAAGTATGACTTTGACACTGTGGTTTGGAGTCAATTTCAAGAACTTCATTTTCAAGCATAATGAGCTTCCGTACTTTGGATCGTGCATATTCGTAGGAAAAGGTCTCTGACCTTTTGCGACCACTTCGACACTATGGTAAATTTTTGGATGAATTCAATTTGAATTCATTCAAAAATTCATTCATGGTGCAGAACAACCGAAGGTATGGAACTACTGAAGCATCATAAATTCATTTTATTCCTGCTTAGGTTTTTAAAACAGAAAAGACACTCCTTTTAGGGCAGTCTCATCCCGTCATCAGCATTAAACATGTCAGGAGAAGACTGCCCCTAAAGCTCTGTTTTCAAGCCTCAATAAACGGTTTCCTCCGGTGCAGTCACTATGAATTTCCAAGAAACCGTTAAAAGGGGCTATATTTTCGGACTTCGTATCTGTTCTATATTATATATTTTTAAGATCGAACTTCTGTGGTAACAGGAATTAAATTTCATGATGTTACTTACAGCTTTTTCCCTGTTTTTCGTCGGTGCGAAGTAAAGTAAAAACTTTAATCGTACACGAACAAATAACGGAGCTTTCGGGACTGATCTTGTCCCGTCGTCAGCGTGATGGTGACGGGACAAGGTCAGTCCCGAAAGCTCCGTTATTTGTTCGTGTACGATTAAAGTTCTTACTTTTACTTCGCAGCGACGAAAAACAGGAAAAAAGCCGTAGGCAACATCATTATATATTTTTATATATTATTTTATTTTTACTATATCATGAAATAAGGGAAATTTTGTGTGTTTGCTGCCTTTACACGGTGACGCGGGACTAACTGACATTTCTAGGGCACCGGTCCATTGCCGCTGGCGCCCGAACGCAGCGAAGGTAGACGTTTTGCGGTATGTGGATCGATACGAGTAAATACTAGCGCGTTTGCACTGTCACCCTGGCAAAGGCTGCGAGGTGAGCCAGAAGCATAGGATATGGCTGTACGTGAGGCGGACCGCGGCTTGTCATCCCGTACTACGCAGGCTTAGGGGAAAATCAAACGAGTTGGAAGCGAGCTGGGCTTCAATGTCCGAACCTCTGTTCCATTCTTCGTAATGACAAAGAGAAAGTACCGTTGGTCCAATGCCCCGGAGTAGTTTACGAAATAAAATGTAAATGTTCAGCCTCATACATTGGGGAAGCGGGAAATACCTTAGCACATAAGTACTAGGAGCACATGAAGGCCTTAACGCGGTATAGGAATGCAGTCAATCGCTTGAACATTCCAACACATTACGAGGACCCCCCGACACTAAAGCCACACGAAGCAATGGAACAGGCCACTGAGACGTCAGCAGTAGCACAGCACGCAGCGCATTGTACAGGCCAACTGCAGGCGAAAGTACTCTACAGAGAGTCAATTTATGATTAGGATAAAATACAATTCCAACAAATCAACGGGGACAGTGGGACAAACATCATTTGGGCCACAAACTGTTGTCTTTTAAATGATTCTCATGCGGTCGGACAATGATTATTTATGACGGATTGTTGGGACTAAACAACTTCCCTCCCACGGTCTTCCCAATTTTCATGCCTTCGAGTTGCGTACACGCTAAACAAAGTAGCAAATGAAATCATAAAAGCCATTATTACGAAGAAGGTCCGGCGCAGACCAGTCGAGAATGTCGCCGCTACGCGGCGACAAGAGCAGCTGGTTAATAATATTAGGCCGCGGGAGCACATCAATCATCTGTTGAATTTTCCGCTTCTTTTGCGCTGGTTAGAGGGTACACTTGTTGAATGCGTAGTTCAGAATAGCTAAGGTATTTTTAAATTCTTTTAATTTCATATGTTTATTTGTTACGGAAAAGGTACAAACCGTTTATTCTGTACTTAGGCGAAATTATAAATCCTCGGAGCTTTCGGACCCTAGCGCGCACCCGTTTTCAACGATAACAAGTATGGGTTCAGTGCGCGGCGATTGTTGCGTAACTTTTTGTTAACGGTAGCGGGTAGGTCAGGTTAGCTAAAAGTCAGGTTCGGTGGTTCAGCTGCTTATATTGGAGAAACAAGTGGTACTTTGGAACAAAGTCTAAATGAACACATGAAATGTTTGAAATGGTACAATAACGCAAAATATGCGCCACAAAATGGTGCCCCAATGACTACTCGTGGAAGGCCGCCCAAGCTTAATCCTCAAATGGCAATGGAAAAAGCACTCAAAGCTTCAGCCGTGGCCGAACACATAGCGCTGTGCAGCAATTCCGTCCAGGCCCAAACTTTATGCTATGAAAGCAATTTACGGTTACGAAAGATCAAAGAAGCTCTTTATATTAGATATAACACAACGTTCAATAGGGATTTGGGAGAAGATGTCAGCATGATCTCGGCAAACCTAATTGACACCACCAACTGCTGCTCTCTCCCATAGCATTGGTCACAAAACATGGAAATGAAGTTTTTGTACAAATTGAACTACAAAAAGAAAAACTGGATAAACAAAATGAACATGAAGAAATCAAAAGCAACGAAGAAACGTGAAATGAAGAAAGGATAGAAAAATGGTTTGAATTAATTAATGAAGAAGATTTAAAGCATTCGAGAGAAGACATCCTGGAAAGCAACGACGAAGCTCCCCACATTCACTTTAAAGCGAAAACTACGTATTACGCTACTAAGTGTCGCACAGTCATTCTGCTTGTTACCGCTGACGATGGGTTATGCTCACACCCGAAAGCTCCGGACGTTCAAAATAAAAAACGGGCGCCACCGTAAAATAAGACGTTTATATAAGAACGAAAACTAAAACTAAATTAACAGTGAAGGAACCATGAAATTCACGGTAAGGGGGAACCGAAAATCAGGAATAAAGAACAAAGACTGATAATGGCAACCGGGGTCAACAACAAGAAGGGCAAACAGGAGCTTATTCAAGAAGGCAACATTTTGTGACGTTAATTAAATTGTTCTGTATATCACTAATTTCTACTCCTTTGTCCCGGTTTATGCTTGTCGTGTTGTATGAAGAAGGCTTCTATGCGCCTGAGGGACAAAAGTGACTCTTTAAATAGGACCAGTGTCTGTAGCGAGCCAGAACAATGCGTGGCGTGTTCGGCAACTGCTGACGCCGCTAACGCACGCTCCATGGCAATGAGACGGGGAGCGATGATGGTCTGCCACGGCGTGTTGTGGTGATAGAACTAGTCTCTTCAAGTTCTTGTTTGGCACTATTGTATCGCGTGAGGTGCCTCACGTGTTGGAGGAATCTATGAGCGAGGGTAAATCTTGTTTCTCCAATGTAAGTGGCTGAACAAGAGCATTTCACCTCGTAAACTACGCCTGAGTGCTCATCCAGCGGAAGTCTAACTTTATCACTGCGGAGGAGGGAGCGCAGATTGGGTCCTCGTTTGTAGCAGACTGAGAAATGTAGAGTTCTCCCTAATCTTTGAATCCTTACACGCACATGTTCTCCAAGAGCTTCTCTACACAGATCACACACTTCCACAACGAACCGAGTTAAGCCTGTTTCAAATTGCACAGTTGGTTTCTTTCTGTATGTTAGAAGGCAATTTTCTCCACTTCCAGGGCCGTTTTTACAGACAGATGGGTGGTGCCCCGATGGGGAAACCCCTCTCGGCTGTCCTCACTGAAGTGTTCATGGAACATGTAGAAGAAAAGCTTTCTCTGAGGCGGACCAAAACATTCTGCCGCGCCTTTTCAAACTCTACGTCGATGACGTTTTTGTGATCATAGAATCTGGTAAGGAAGAAACCGTTCTAAATTTTCTCAATGGGTTATTCCCTAACACTGTTTCTTTCACTATTGAGAAACGGGTTTCCGGTAAAAGTCATACAGCAAACTCTACCCAACCTGCACAGACCCCAGAAAAGCATCTTCACCGGCCCAAGAATCCTACTCCCCTATTACAACGGACTGAGTGAGAGGATTCAAAGATTAAGGAGAACATTTCTCAGAGGGCTACAAATGCGGACCCAACCTGCGCTCCCTCCTCCGCAGTGGCAGGGTTAGACTTCCGCTGGACGAGCACTCAGGCGTAGTTTACGCGGTGAAATGCTCTTGTTCAGCCATTTACATTGGAGAAACAGGATTTACCCTCGCTCACAGATTCCTCCAACATATGACGCACCTCGCGCGATACAATAGTGCCAAACAAGAGCTTGAAGATACTAGTTCCACCACCACAATACGCCATGGCAAACCATCATCGGTCCCCCTCTCATTGCCATGGAGCACGTGTTAGCGGCGTCAGCAGTTGCCGAGCACGCCACGCCTTGTTCCGGCTCGCTACAGACACGAGTCCTATTTAAAGAGTCACATTTGTCCCTCAGGCGCATAGAAGCCTTCTTCATACTACACAACACAAGCATAAACCGGGACACGAAGGAGTAGAAATTAGTGATATA
>KN538459.1:59181-82508 GCA_000797535.1 Trichuris suis | reverse complement strand
AGAGTAGCGAAGCAAAGGATAGCTGAACAAGTAGAGCACAAAACGAAGGAAGTAGGAGGAGATACAGTAAGCAACAATTTTTATGTGCAAGAGAACAGGAATGACGATGTGATTTTTCCTACATTACGTCATCACTGATCACCGACCACTTGCATACTCATCAACCGTGACACATGACCGGCACTCACCTATTCAAGCCCGCCACTGGGACTTCATTTTACAATATACCTCAGACATACGTCATGTAGAAGGCAGGTGCAACCCAGTAGCAGATGCGCTATCAAGGATTGACAGCTCAGATATCCACGGCGTTGAATTCTCTCCGATTCCATTCCACAAGATCGCTGCAACACAGGCTGATGACAACGAGCTCAAACAACTCCGCGACTCTCCAACGTTTTCCTTCCAGTCTATCGTCTTGCCCATGTCAAGGGATCCTATCCTCTGTAACATGTCGACTGTTTCTCCTAGGCCTTATGTTCCCCATCAATTCCGTCGTGAGGTTTTTCTTTCATTACACTCGTTGGCTCATCCTGGAGTAAATGCAACGCAGGATCTAATAACCAAGCGTTTTCTCTGGCCATCTATGAACCGCGACATTCGGCAATGGACTCGAGCATGCCTGGCGTGCCAACGGTCCAAAGTTACGAAGAACACCATTGCACCGCTTCAGCCGTTCCCTCAACCGAACAGACGTTTTGAACATATTCACATCGATCTGGTCGGTCCACTGCCGGTTTCAGACGGCTACCGTTATCTGCTCACATGCATCGACCGATTCACTCGATGGCCTGAGGCAATTCCCATTGTTGACATGTCAGCAGAGACCGTTGCAAACGCCTTCATCAACTGCTGGATATCCCGTTTTGGTGTCCCCTCAACGGTCACAACTGATCGGGGTCGCCAGTTTGAGTCTCATGTCTGGCAACAACTGATGAAAACTCTTGGCTGCAAACGCACTCGAACCACATCTTATCACCCGATTTCCAACGGCATCGTTGAACGCTTTCATCAGCAACTTAAGGCAGCCATTGTGGCCACCGGCGACAAGGCATATTGGACACAACGCCTTCTGTTCATTTTGCTCAGCGTGAGAACCGCGCTGAAGCGCGACACTGGCTGCAGCATAGCTGAGCTGGTCTATGGCTCTGCTTTGCGCCTCCCCGGGCAGTTTTTCGAACCTAAGCCCGTTGACAACATTGATATCAGCGGTTTCGCAGATTCGCTCAGACGTACAATGGCTAGCTTACGTCCACTGCCTCCCCGTCAGCATCCCAGTCGGCCGTTCTACGTCGACCGCCATCTCGAATCGTCACCCCACGTTTTCATTCATTGTGAGTCAGCTGCGGGTCAGCTCCAGCCCTGCTACCACGGGCCTTTCCAAGTGCTCACGAGGTGACGAAGGTATTACATCTTGGACATCAACGGCAAACGCGAGAGCGTTTCCCTAGATCGACTGAAGCCCGCCTTTTTCAAGTCCTGACCTTCCTCCCCATCTCGTGGATCAGCACTTCATCAAGTGCATTCTCACTGGGGGAGTACTGTACCGAGCGGACTCGCTACAGATGCCCTGCGCATCAGTTTGGTAGTTACGGTATTTACAGTATTCGCTGTTTTGTCGGAGTAAAGTGGTAGTGTGCTTCAGTCTCCTCTCGTTCTGCGCGAACTAAAAGCTCTCCCACCGTCTGGCTCATGCACTCGGATGTTCCGTCCATATTCAAAGAATGCCGAACGGTGTTGATCCCTAAGGGATCCGTGGCAGAAAAACCAGTGAATCATCGGCCTATAACCATCGCCTCGGTGTTTTATCACTTATTCACGAAGATCATAAGCCATCGTCTTCGACCATGCGTCAGTTTTAACAGTCGGCAGAAAGGGATTATGCCTGCTGTGGACGGATGTGGTGAAAACACTTTATTTTCAAATCTGCGATTACGTTAGCACACAGAGAACTGAATTTGGCGTCAGTTGACGTTGCCAAAGCGTTTGATACTGTCCCCCATGAGTCAATCTTTCGTGCTCTGCGCAGGCAAGGTGTTTGTCCTGAGGCAGTTCTACTAGTGCGAAATCTCATGGCCGGATCTACGACGTGAATTGAACACAATGGGGCGTTCTCCACACTGATCCTATTGCGCAGAGGACTCGAGCAAGGAGATCCTTTGTCTCCTTTGCTCTTCTCGCTTGTTATCGATGAACTTATTGCTTCTTTGACCGAGGCTGATGGTGGTTTTACGGTTTTACCAGGCTTGACGGTTTCGTGCCTAGCTTTTGCCGATGACCTCCTTCTATTGAGCGACAGCGCTGCGGCGCTCCAGAGCTTCTTGTTAACCTGTTTCAGGTTCTTTACTGCTCGGAGTATGCTTGTTAACGTTCGCAAATGCTTCACGCTCCGTCTGTACAGAGTGTCACGCAAAAAGGCCGTCAACGTCGACACGGTGCCTAGATTTTTCTCGAATCTAGCTGAAGAGAACACTGTTCTACCGACGTTCAAGCCATCTGGCTTCTTAAAATACTTGGGCGTTGACTTCAATCCATTTGGTCGACGGCGCGACCAAGTCACCAAGGCGGAATTGCTTGTGAACGCCGTTATACACGCGAAATTGAAGCCACAGCACAAAGTGGACATGTTGCGAACGTACCTGGTACCCAGGTTACTTTACAACCTCACCGTCAGCAACCCACTGGCGAACACAGCGTACACGATTGACCGCTTGATACGGCAAGCTGTGAAAATCATCTTACACTTGCCGCTCAGCACAATGAGCGATGACTACTTCTACCTGCCTTGCACACAAGGCGGCCTTGGGTTCGCCTGTTTAGCAGAGAAATCTGATCTGTGTGTTTTGAACCTGATAAGAAAGATGGAGCTGAGCACTGATGAGATTTCACGAAAGATGGTGGAACTTCTACCGGCCCAAAGAATGCGTAGCAAATTAATGCGCAAATACGAAGTGGTTTCGCTAAACCTCTGCGACATAAGGGCCGTCAAGCTCTCTTTGATGCAGCGCAGGAGGGAGAGCGCTTTGCAGCAACCTATCAGGGCAACGGCTTTGTTCAGTTCCGTAAGCGCTGCAGTAATGAGTGGATTAGTGGGGAAAGGATGACTGGGCGAAACTACATCCTATCAATCAAGACGAGGACTAATCTGGTCCCCACACGTTTGCAGACCCACAGGGGTCGAGCTGAACCGGGTGACCAGAGGATCCTCTGTCGACGTTGTGGGACTGTTAGTGGAGTCCAGGAGTCCCTAACCCACATCTCTCAAAACTGCTCGTTCACATATGGTCTGATCTGCTGACGCCATAATATGGTTGCTGCGAAGCTTACCTCACTGCTAGAAGCACGCGGATATGACTGCTTCACTGCACCAATCTTGCGGAACGAAGATGCTGCATACAAGCCAGACATGCTTGCCACAAAGGACGGCATAAGTTGGATTATCGATATCGCAACTCCATATGAGACGAATGACTCACTTGCAAGAAAACACATGAAAAAATGCCGCAAATTTGCCAATTTGGCACCGGTTCTGAAACCCCTAACTGGAGCTACAAACTTCGCCACCGGAGCCCTCGTAATTGGGTCGCGGGGGGCCTGGTATGCATGCAATGATGATACACTACGCAAACATTGGCACTGAGATGTCTCAATCCATGAAGGCGCTTCTATGCCTCATGGTCGTTGAGAAAACCATCCAGACTGTGGCATGGTTTATGCGTGCCACAGATCGCCTCCAATTTGGCCTGATTACCGAGCACCGGATCAAACGCAGAACCGGTCGGCCCCATGTCCGGCCTGACTCATGATGAACGGAATACATGCATCAAGCTGTAATTTTCGCACTGCAACATCTGCACTTTCTTATATTAATTTTAGTTCGATAATTTCATTTTATTTCACTTATTTCCGTTTGCCTTCCGTTCACCTTTTGTTCGAAGTATCAGGACCAGCAGTTCCCACTTACGCTCTTTTATTTCATGTCTATTTATTTACTGCAAATAAAATTTGAATAATGCCTGGAAAGAAAGTAAAAAGTTAAGGTCACATGAAAGTATAGCATGCCATCCTCATGTACATGGGAATCTACTCTAACAGCACTGGTAGCTAGCAACTCCAGATCCGTCCCAATTACTCAAGCATTAAACTATAGTTTATGCTGTATTATTCTTAGAAGATACGTCTGTAGAGCTCCTCTCTTTTTCCCCATCCTTAAAATATAGGCCATCGAATAAACTAAAAAGAGCCCAGTTCCAAACGTCAAATGAATGGTACACAGCTAACAGAACAACGTTTGAACAGTTTTGAACGTAAACGTATCATTCGCGATACATGGACGTATACAGACACGTCAGCTTTGCTGGCAAACGTAAGAAATCTATGAATTCTGACGGCTAAATCAGAAAAGATTCGCCAGTTAGCTTTCTTTGCAACTCTTCAGGAATTCCAACTTCATCAATTAGCTGTGGTTCAGGCAAGCTCTCAACCTGCCGAAGTATTCTTCCGCTGCGGGCTAGTTTCCAAGAGAGGCATGGTGGTGTACTTGGTGGGAAAGACGGTAAGCAAGAATGCATAATCTGAATAAAAGATCGGTTTTGCTTCTTGCCAGCGTTTTAAGTTGCTTTAAGATCCTCACAGCATTGGCAGCACTTACAGAAAGGGCATGATTATTTTCCACGATTTTCGTGAGTAGATGGTGTCCATTTTGGAAATAAATTACGCTGAGACCGTCACAGTAGAACCACTTTCTATGATCGCAGCACTAGTGATAATTTTCTGCTATGCACTTTTCTTTAACCATAACATAGTCTCTTACGCGGTGCTTATGGAAACGTTTCTGTGAGATAACCGTTTCACGACTTTCCTCCCTTCTGTTAGGCGCAAAAATGAGAACAGAAAAACCAAGCATGGGAAGAAATGTGATAGCAGTCGACTTTCACCTACTTAATCCTTCCTAACGTCCTATTTTTTCAAATCACTTCGGATAGCTTTCAGTATCAAGCTCACTGGGGTCACC
Source organism: Trichuris suis (assembly GCA_000797535.1). NCBI lineage: Eukaryota > Metazoa > Nematoda > Enoplea > Trichinellida > Trichuridae > Trichuris > Trichuris suis. Next base: position 77,494 of record KN538459.1, on the reverse strand, counting down.
TAAAAATATGAACCTCCTGTAAACAAGGCGGGGCTCTTTTAACGTTTTTGCCTAGAATTTGTCCCGACGGTAGCTTTCCCCCCATTATGTTGCAGCATTGTAGTGATTGATGATGCAGTTACTGGTGACCCGTGATGGCACGCCGCAAGAGGCTATTGAACAGTGGCAGCTTTATTGTAGCGTCTAGCCTGAGGCACTGCAGGCTGACTGTACGCAGTGCCAGTGGTTCTAATGTTCAGTTTACGCAGAAGAAGTATGACCAACGCCTCAGTTGTGTTAAGTTTTAGTTTATAAATAGGTAGCCTACAGAAACTGTTGGCGAATTTTCGGCTTATTAAGAAAAGCGATGAGGAATAGCGGCTTGGGCAACAAATAATGTGAGCAACAGGCTGACTGTACGCATTGTCAGTGGTTCTAATTTTCAGTTCGCGTAGAAAAAGTACCGCCAACGCCTCAGGCTTCTCAAGTTTACGTTTAGGCTTAGGTGGCCTCTAAGAAGTGATTGAGAACTCACGCTGAACAAGAAGCAACAATAAAAAGCACTTTAACGTACAGGCATACGGTGCAATAGGCAAGGTACAAGGGAAAAAATCAGGCGTACACACTACGGTAACTGTACGATTCTCAGTTTCCCTTTTTATTCCATAGCTTCGCTTAACCGGTAGCGTTCGCAGGTCTGCAAGGTCTCAAACGTCCCGCCAAACGCTATGCTAAGCTTTTTCTTGTCCGCTGAACTGCGTACCATCGCTAATGGGATTATCGCACCTACTGCTAGGTAGCCTGACCTGTACAGGTATCCCTCAATTAACGAAGGTTGATGGGACCGGAAAAACTGTTCGTAAAGAAAATATTCGTGAGTCCAAGAAGCAATTACTATTCTTTAACGCGGGAAGCCGTTTGAAGCAGGCCAAGTCTCTGGAAAACAGCCTGCCAGCTCTAACAGACAGAATGGATCACGCAAGGAAACAGGTGTAGCAATAGTGCATAGTTAAAACAGCGACGGCACGAGTGACGAAAAGCCATTTTAAGTAAAAACAGCGTTTATTCGGTGCATTTTCACTGCTATAATTATTACATGGGTCTTAACATGGAACCAATGTTTGCGCATCTGCTGAAAGACCGTAAAGCCAAGCTCTCAGAATATTGTTCGGATCTTGTCGCTTATGGCTTGGTAGTAATGCATGGGGATTCCTATATCCTGGGTAAATTCCAGTACAGCAATGTCACCTTTTAGGTGACGTAATCTGCAGTGACATGCGCGGTGATATCCGCATCAATCAATCCACTCGAGCAAGAGACTTTCCATCCTACTTATTATTGGGTGCCTTCCAGAAGAGGCTACTTTGCTGTTAGCCGAACCAATAGTAAGTACCTTTTTACGCAAATAATATCTTTGCTATTATTTCCGTAAAAAGGAATGAAAAAGTAAGCATGGTATATAATCAACAGGAAAAAGCCGTGCCCCCCAACGGAAAGCTTCCGCTGTCATTGGAAACCATCCTACTCCCAATAGCATTTTTTCAAAAATCTGGATAACATATTACTGCTTATTAAAGCTTCTTCATAGGTTGTCCTCAGTAAGCAGGCATTGGTCAAGCGACCGAAGTTTTCTATTCAAAATAGAGCATTACTAAAAATGGGGTTACTGTGGACAGGTCAAAAATTTTCGTTTATATCTACTGCCCTCAAATCTTTCCTGATCTGTCGTCAATGTATGTCAGTTTACCAAAGGAAGTCACTGAGCATACGCTAATGGGAAAGAGTGAAAGCTACGTTTGGATTCTTTGAATAAAGCGTTCGCATTTGACTGATGAGAAGAGCCGTAGATAAACGAAAATAACATGTCAGTTACAAGCTGGCCAGAGGATCAGATAAACGGTCATAACGACCAAAAAATCACAGGAACAATAACAGGTTGATGAACATTATGTGCGAGGACTAAACGGCTTTCGATAGCTAAGGGCATAAGAGCAACGCACGCGGAGCAGCACGCAACATTTTTCACACTTTCTTTTTCAAACAAAAGCTTTTCACACTGTAAGCAGCACTAAACGCTTTGGCCTTACTGCAGAAAAAATCTGATTATAGTGATTTAAGGTCGCTATCTAAAGACAGAAAAACCTGCTGAAAAATTAAGAACACTAACCGTTTGTGTGCTCAGGTAACAGACATGAGCAACTGGTTTAAAGCAAAAGTGTTAGCGTACATTTTAAAAGTAGGTTCACCGCAAAGCACACTAGTATCGCTGAGGTGCAGTGCGCATGTGATAACCGTTTCTGCAATAATGGACTCGGAAGCAAAGCTGAACGAACAGAGCAAAGGTTTAGTGGAAATTTCACCTGTGTCTGATGAGTGGAGTTACAAGACCCTAAAGAAACTTTACCACAGATGCTCCCACTTAACAAAGCAAATTGCTCATGTTGCGCCGACCTTAAAGAACATTGTGAGCCAGTCTAAGGAGCTTTCAGCGAAGCTCAACGATACATGTGAATCATGTGAGCGATTCTCAGAAACCCTTGATCATATTGAACAATGCTTCGCTGAAGCTCGAGAAGCCAGAAATTTGGTTACTACAGAAATCAGCAAAATAAAAGCTCAGCTCAGTTGGTTCCAAAGGCAACTTCAACTTATGAGCAGCAAGTTGGCAGTGAGTGTAAGCGACCTTATGGTCAAGGATCAGAAAGAATGCAGAGCATATGCTAACCATTTGAAGAGCATATATAAATCAGAATACAAGCAGTACTTTAGTCACAAGAAAGTAATGCACCGTAAAGCGGCAGGAGTGAAACGAATTGTGGGAAGTGCCAATAAAAGAGCTCATTTAAAACGTTACGCAATGAAATGTCTCTGCAAGACGTCAACATTCACAAAAGAACAACTTTTAGATTCTACGTTATACTTTCGTGAGGCAGTAGGGCACCTGAAGCAATGTCAGAGCGATCAAGCTATGTTAATAGTTAGCAGACTTCAAGTAATAACGGTAAGTACCGGTGGACATTTAGATCAGACTTGTTAAGTTCAAGCTGAGCCCATATAACGTTTTGCCCTGAAACATCAGCTTCTTAGCATCACCAGTGAACAAGCGACCGCAGCTGCTGAAGATTGTGAATAGGATGCTGAGGAATGAGACCGTGCAATTTCATGAAGTGATGCGGCAATTCTCCCGTTGTGTAGAAAAGGTTTATCTAGAAAAACTTCAGAGTTCCTGATCGACGGATCAGGCATGATCTGAAAGCACCGGATTTTCTCTAAATGAATGTCTTCTACATAACAGGAAAGTTGCCGTACTATATGATGAAAATCTCAGAAGATCGCATTTTTTACGACGGTTGCTCTTAACCGTACCTCCAACCTAAATACCGTTTGTGAGCCCTGTATCTCTACGTCGTTTAGATGAAGGTGAGGCTGTTCGTGCCTCTTGCACGGGTAGCCTTGAAAGAGATTTGATCCACCTTTCATGCAAATACAAATAACATTTAAAGTAGAGCAAAAGCACTGGAAGAAAGAAAGAACGAATTGAACCCCATTAAGAATTATCGATAACGAATTGAACCACATTGAGAATTATCGATAACGTAGTAAGAACAAATAAATGTGTTGTAATCACTTTTTTGTAGGAGACATTAAGCTTGCTGCTGTCAGATGGGGCGATGCATTTTTCTTTGAATGGTGAGAGAGTTGCATCCCCAGCAGGGGTTTCTATGGCGTTGAATGGAGTCGAAAGTACTAATGGACCGTACGGAAGCGTATCTGGTGTAGCACATCTGCCGCTTTACTCACTGACTTATGGGGAGAGTACGCGTAAAAAACACACGGGAATAAAGTCTGAAGAACAATCAGGGATATGCGAAGGTGCATGCGCTAGAATTAAGTTGCTTTCGATAGTCGAGGTCTCTCGCAAAAGAAAAAAAATCGCTCGAGATGAAGGTGGTTCATGCGAAACTGAGACTTACGCTAGCAAGGGTGAAACAGAAAATAAAATGCTGCACAATGAAAGTGCTCCGAAGACAACCAACGATCTTACCACTAAATGTCCTTCAATGTCTTCGACCAAAACATTATCCTTTGACGATGCCTGCGCCTCGTTGACAACCGGATTACATCATATTAACGAGAGCGTTGAAACTGAAGGTAAACATCCAGAAAACGAGGACGAAGCTACCGATAACGAAGGATCTCAGCAAAAAACTTTACAGTCAGAATGGAAAATAGGTCTCTGCGAGATCGATAGCGCACAGATACGTTCACTTACGGGACAGCTGAACTCTGTTGTACTCAGTCCAGCAGATAACAGAGAAGAATTAACCGCAACTTCGACTATGAGATTTTTTCCAACCTCAGATTCAGAAAATCAAGAGATGCGCACAACAGATTCCTCTGAACTGGCCGCACAATATACTAACCAAATGCCAAATTCCAGAGTAGCAGCTCTTGTGCAACTCTTTGAAAATTTAAAGTAAAGCTACGGGAAGTCCTATGTCTTTTCCTGTTTCGGCCACTGTGTAAACATCAACAATTTAGGCAAGATTTCTAGCAAAATTTTTGGTCATGAGGTAGTAGTTAGAGTACCTTGAGTTATTCAAAACGTTTAACGTTTGGCGATGTAACCGCAAATGTTGAAAAGTATGGTCATTGGTAAATAAAGGATTTTTCGTTTTCTCATTGCTCCATTGTCACGTACAACTGGTTGTCACGTTGGTGGCGCACATTTGGTAGTAGTATCAGACAGATTTTAAGTTTGTTTTACACTTCTTCCTAAACTGTCTTGATGAGACCTTCTCACGCTTGCGAACCTTACGTTCATAGCTACAAAAGGTTGTTTGGTTGTACAGTTTTTTTTACTAATCCGGCATGGTCAGGACCAGCGGGTTACCAGATGAATGAAATTGGCGGAGTAGCAAAGCTTTGGCTATTACTTACGGCATACACCAAACCAACTATCCCATTCTGACGCTGAAAGTGTCGATAGATCAGCACAAATTCCCTAATAAAGAAAAAAGAAACCCTCAGCGAAAAGCAAGTGAAACTTTGTTGAGGGCTAGGCAACGTCACGTACATTAATTCTCTAGACCAAAGTAAGAAAATTCATCAAAGCCACTTCAGAGGTGAAGTGTTGAATTTTATTTACACAAAAGAGCAGAGCTAGATGCCAGAAAGCAGTGGGTTTTCATAGTCACTACCTTCACCTCGAATTGTGACTGAAATATCACGAATTCATTACGTTGATGATCGCAGCTTGTCTTGACTATGAGAAACCTATAGCGTTAGAGTTTTACATGTCAACTGTCATTTTTTAAACATGTCATGTAAGGTAGCTTGCTTCATATATTTTGAATTTTCTTTGATTAGTTTTTCCTGTGACATACAGACGTTCATTATTTCTCGTTCGGTTATGAAGTTGCCCCACTCCAGGTCTTTTAGCAACTCGCCTGAAAGCTCAACCTATCAATGGAGATTCTTTCTGCCACGTTTCTCTCATTTTTATCACCGCTATCATCTCCACCCTCTTCTTTCTCCCCTCCCACGACCAACTCCTTTTTGAGTCACTATAATGACGAACAGTAGTTGTAGTATCATCTATGCTCGTTCAATCTTCAACAATGCTTTTACCCATTCCTGATAAAAGTTCCTTGGCGATAGTCAAGTGCTCCGGTAAGGAGAACAGTTCATGTGCAGCCTCTTGCTAAATGCTCCGGAAAAATTTGTCCGGATTAGCAGAGTTTCTGGATTAATCAAACCCAAACTGTACACCGAAAGTGCTTGCGTTGGGAAAGGCCAGAAGTAAAGTTCTCAAGCTGTTACATGATGCGCATCCAGGCGTACTACGCATGAAAGCGTTAGCCCATAGTTACGTATGGTGGCCACAACTGGAAAATGGTATTAAAGACATTGCTAAAATTTGTAGTGTTTGTCGAGAAACGCCAAATGTACTGAACAGAGCACCTGTGAACCCACGGGAGAGAACTGAAAAGCCTTGGTCACATTTGCATGGGGATTCCGCAAGACTATTTAAAGGACAGACCTTCCTAACCGTTATCGATTCCCACTCCAAATGGCTCGATGTTTCTCCAGTTCGAACAACCTCTGCAATGGCAGTAATCGACAATTTAGCGTTGCTGTTTTGTGGTCCATGATCTGCTGGACGTAGTTGTAACGGACAATGGTGCGGTGTTCACAGCTTCGGAATTCAAAAAATTCGTAAAAGCAAACACAATTCAACGCGTTAACGTGTGGCACCGCACCATCCGTCCCAGGAACTTGAAAAATAATTTTTTCCCTTAGCCAGGATGCCTTGCAAAACTGCGCAAACCAAAGGCCAAAGCCACGAAAGCCAGCAACGAAAAACCGCCATCAACATTAGATAAAAAGTCATCACGACGGCGAACATTGAGCCGTTTAACTGAAGGCGAGCCAACCCGATGTGAGAACTTTCTGTGGATGAAACTGTGGAAACTGTGCCGTCTATGAAATAGTGGCGTCGAAATGAGGCAACCCCATGCAATGTATGAACAGTTCTTCGCGGCTTGCTGATCATAACCATCTGCCGTTTGGTTAGGCGCCGTTGTTTGGAAGCGTCTCAGTCTGATGCACGTTTTATGTTTATTTACTGCTTCATTCGCATTAACAGCATGCGGTAGGTAGGGAACTCCTTTCCTTCGCCGTTTGATCGCAGCCATAGGTTTGTATACTTTACCCTGTATAATGGCGCCAAGGAGTCCCGACGTTTCTATTGTGACAGGCGATATCGTAGCGCGATGAATTTGGGGAGTTGAACGCGAGTGACAAACCAAATGCAATGAACAGTCAGCAGCAGACGAGCAATGGCGAATCAAGTTCAGAGTAGAAATGGCAGGACTCTGTCGCCGTCTTATAGGACAAAGTAAAACTACGGTCAGCTGTCAACCGGTGAAAGGCAATATTCCTTACCTGCTGGTTCAGATTAGTACGAATCGGGTCGTGCGTCATCGTGAAACGCACCCGCAGTTATTTACTTGTTTTTTCAATAGGAATTGTTCGCTCCAAAAGAATAAAAACTTAACGTTATTATTTTGAAAACTGAGCTTCTTTAGAAACATGAACCTGGTTTCATGACGTTGATCACAGCTTTGTCCTGTTATTCGGTCGGTACAAAGTAAGAAGCAAGAAACTTTTAATTCTGCACGAATTAGAAAAAGGGAGCTTTACAGACCGGGACCCTACCATCACCTTAAACTGCAGAACAAGGTCGGCTTCGAAAATTCTGTTTTTCTAATTCATGTACGATTCAAAGTTTCTTACTTCTTACCGACCGAATGACACGACAAAGGCGTAATCAACTTCACTTAACGCTATTATTGAAAATAGGACTGCTAGGAGCCTTACTGCTATGTATTGCATAGAGCAGATGTGCATGATTAATCGCGCTTCTTATTTTCCGACTTTTCACACGCTCTTACATCCTTTTGTTAGCGCAGATGGTATTCGGAAATCAGCACTATAAAAACGCTATATCAGCATAGGTCAGCAGTACGTTGCGTAGTCGTTGACCTGTTGCCATCTTATCTCCCAGCTGGAATAAAGGTTTCGCTTGGTGCCTAGACTTGTGTCGTTAGCTAAAGAGCTTTAGGACACAACACTTACCATATAGGTTCAATTTACGACACGGTTTCTTTTCATTGAACGAACAAATAAGTGAAAACTCCGTATCCGCGCGTGGTATATTTCAGGGCTCCACGCAGTTAATAGCGAAACCCCTATGAACGCGTATTTAGCGCGTCTTTGACATGCATATACAGTCGGACCCCCGTAACTGCGGTTTCTCATCCGCCCACGCAATGTAATATTACGCTATTCGCAGCTTGCGTAAAATCTAAAACCGGTTCGTGGCATTTCTGCGTGTGCAAATCGAATTAATCATTAATGAAAATACTAATGAAGTTATCATGGGTTTCCTCCCCTTTTTTACGACACGCCGCCTACACTCTTTGGTCGGACGAGGAAGCTTAGTAGCATAGTGCGATTTCTCAGTAGTAGAAGGCGACAAGCTAGTGGCACCCTATGCTTCTTTATCGATAATTCACAGGGCTATTGCTGCGCACTAAAGATTAGGTAAATAGCTGCGCAAGATTAGAGAGCCCCGTACAGAGAAAATTTAGAGATGGAGTGTCAGTGTTTGCACGTAGATTGATCCCCTGGCGGTTACGAGGCAACGAAGCACGGCCCAACTCGAGATGCTATGGCAGCTTGTGAATCAGACTTCCTGACTCTAGTCCGCGTTCACTGAACGACTTCCCAGGAGGAGCACTGTTTCGCTGACTAGCCACCCTGGAGGAACATCGGTTCGACAGTAGGCTTCCTAGAAGGAGCATTGGTTCGCTGACCATCCACCCTAGTGAGGACACCGGTTAGATGGTACGCTACCGGGAAATGTTATTGTCAGACCTATTTTTGCACGAATTTAGTTCCCTCTGCCATTACCTACGCGCTGACGAAGGGAACAGATTTTTCCCGAATGCTTCGGGAATAAAAATAAAGTTTCACGGATCGCACTTCCCTAAGTCATTACGAAATTTCATACACCCGTAAGAAAGAGCTTCATTTTCAATGCAATATAGTATGTATTCATATTAAAGTCGCAGAGTGCACGCGTTCATAAGTGTGTTCGCTATTATCCGCAGTCACCCCTGGAACGTTTCCCACGGAGGTTCTACTGAATGTTAGATTCGAGCAAAAATAGGGGCTGTTTTTCGTGGGGAAACTCACGGTTTTGGTCCGTTTAATAAGATAAAAGTGTAATAAAACATTCGAAACTTTCGGGACCACCAGGTTCCGTCTTCAGCGAAGAAAGGTTGAAAGGCGAATGGTTTTACTGTACTTTTAGTCATTAAATTGGCCAAAACAGTATGTACTTCCTTATGAGAGCTTGTACGTCCATTACCAGAAACTCAGTTTTCAAGTTGTGGGTGTTTCTGATAACTCGAACTTTGATGCGCATTATGATGACGATAGCACGGTTTTATTTCCGATAACTTTGAAAGCACTTTTATTGGCAAAAGTGCACAAACAAGTGCCATAGCTTTCGGGATTCGCCTCATCTCATAATCAGCGGTAAAATTAAAGTCGATAAATGCATATCGTCCTTAATTTGTCGCCTGATTTAGAATTTCTTATGGGTAGCCGGCCATTGTACCTGGGCATCAAGCCGGGAGGTCTGATCCACAGAAAGACAAAACGTTCCAAATCAAGCCATCCTTCGTTGCTTCGCGCACGCTAGGGGATGTGATACAGGTGTTTTTACAGACGCAATATCTCAGGGCACTCAAGTCTCCTTGATTTCTTAGTCAACGACTAAGTGATACCGACCGTTGCTCATACATGCTGCATTGCTATTTACTGAATATTCAATGTGCAACTGCATCTTTGCGGATCATTGGTAAAGAAAAATAAAGCGATGCTTGCATATGGCCCTCTAACAGTGAGGTATTGCACGATGTTAGCGATCACACCCGTCAGAATAAAGAATGCCGCGGTGTCCTAAAAAAGACGGGACAGTTCATAACAACTCCATCAGCTGGATGATTTTTGTTTGGCATGATTGGCACACAACCAGAAATGTCTGGACTCGGGTTTTTCCTTTGTGAAAGCTGCGAACTACGTACCTTAAATTACGTAGGTGGAAATCGCGGATACGGCGGTACTGCCGTACTTCTTCTTAAAATCAGTAAGTCTTCCGACCTTACGCGATTTGTCACCAGCGCACTACTAGCGTTACTTTAATTGGAAGAAGCCGTGTTACAATGCGAAAGGTAGCGGTGTTTTTAATAAACAAAGCAAATTTTTTGGAACAAATAAGACGGTATTCGAACAGACTTAATAATCATCTGGCTTTCGGTATTCAGAATGCACCATCAAGAAAGACCGAACTGGCAAGGAATGGATGGGAGCTTGGGTGGATTTTCTTTTCCATACTTACGTATGATAAGCCTCCTTTTCTTTTGCAAGCTTACGTTCAACAATTTTATCAGGTGAAGCAACACGCTATCCCTTACGCTCTGTGGAAACTGGAACACAGTGTTTGTCTTTTCCGCGTCTTTTGCAGATAGTGTTTACCATTTTCAGACGTTGAGCGAGCTCCCGCTCGTCGGTGTAGGCCAAGGTATATTCACCATCGAGCGCAGTTAGGCTTCCGTGGAGGTTACAGTACGAACTCTCGATACCCTTTCAACCAACGTGGTCAGCCTTACAGAGGTCGGCTTTCGCAGAACTACGAGGTGTTGCAATTATTTTAATGACCCTTTTCACCTACGCTTTTGAAGACGGGTGATCATTTTGTCGATTTCGAAAGGTATTTTGATTCCATGCTTTCATACCCTTGGACAGAGCTGGAGAAGCAGTGGAAGGAGACGATGAGAAGATTAACGGAAAATGGTGTACTAAACCCTGCCCAGCACGTGCTATCAGAAATTGAAGATATTGTACTGAAAAAGTTTAAGTCAGCCCCTACATGTACTAATCAACGATTAGATGAAGCAAATGCAGAAATCTGATTTAAACGTCGCTTTCTTGATGTTGTTTTCACGTTGATCTTAACACATGTTGCATCAGTTGAGTTTTCCTGTTCGTACTTCACCAACTAGCTGTCATAGAAAAAGGTGTATTTTTTAAACCATTAAAACTAGGTAATACGTTTAAAGAACATGCATTAAAACATCGAAAATATAACTTTTTCGTACGGCTGTGTAGTTTCATAACTTTGTGCGGGAACGAGTGTAGCTATCTTTTATTGTGAGGCGCAGCTTTCGGGATGAAGCGTATCACGTCATCAGCACTCCATGCGGTGACAGAGATTGTGTGGTCAGTCTGGCAAAGTGAAATATTTTAAAGGGGGTATTGGCTACGAGCTTAAATGAAGCTATTTAAAAGAATGATTCCCGTAATGTGGTGAAAAGGGATGAAAAACTAAATGAACTGAAAGAATTTGTACAACTTGTATTAAGAATCACGTAGGAGGTCTGGCACCATTATGGGCCGAGAAGGGACGAAACAGTAAGAAACCAGTAAACAAGCTTTATGTTAAGGGAGACTGTTATACCGTTTGGAAGGGCGATGTCATGATTCAGGGTATACATATCTGAGCAGAGCAGCTTTTTTCGTAATCTTTTGATGTCCAGTCATAGGTGAACACCTCAGAGGGCAGCCATACGTGTACCAGCATTATAAATTACAGATTCATGACTGATAGTGAAACTACGTCATATGCAGAGGAAGTTATTTATCTCCCCAATCACAAAGTGGGCCCGTTCTACAAAGGACCCCGGGATGTAGGTAGCCTGGACAATGTGCTGCATTTTCTGTAACCGCGGAAGCTTGAACAGCATGTTCCACAGATTCAGGTGGTTGAAGCGATTCCGGGCGCAGTTTGAGCAAAGAATAAACCGTGTACAGTATATGGAAATTCACTAAGAATACGGAGCGTTCGGAACACTTGGTCCCATCGTCAGAGTAATTCACAATCGGAGAATGTTTTATTAAATCAGAAAATTGATTCAGAAGTAATTGTATAATGCTGCTCCCTGCAGTCCTTTACGATTTTGGCAAATGCCGAACGCGTAATAGCTTCGCCTATGTCCATTTTAACGGACGCTTCGAGAGAAATAAGAACTGTGAAGTAATTTTAAAATTAAATGTCGCAATAGCATCGCAAAGTCAATCTGATACCAGATTTTATTATTGTTAGTATTCAAAAGTATCAAGGCACGAACAGACGAAAAAGCATTCAGTGTAACTCGCGTGCAATGGTTGTAACATAGGGTTGAAAAATTATTGGTCTGGAAAATGCTTCTAAATTGCGATTACAATACTAATACTCGTCTTCTGCCGTCCCATTGTCATCCAAACTGTCAATACCGACCTAGAAAAAGTACAAGTTAAACGAAAGAGTAAGACCTCTAAAAATGCGAACACGCTGACCTCCTCATAGTCCTTCTCTAGAGAAGCAAGATCCTCCCGTGCTTCGGTGAATTCTCCCTCTTCCATACCTTCTCCCACGTACCAATGGACGAAGGCGCGTTTTGCATACATTAAGTCGAATTTGTGATCGAGCCGAGCCCATGCTTCCGAAATTGCCGTTGTATTGGAAAGCATACACAACGCACGCGGAACTTTTGCCAGATCACCTCCTGGTACTGCGGTTGGTGGTTGATAGTTTATGCCAACCTAAAAGGAATAAACCTAGCCAACAAGGCTTGCTCCGACGACGTAAGCAAACCTTAAAACCAGTTGGGCACCAGTCCACGAATTGAATTGTTCGCTTCGTTTTGATATTTGCAATCGCAGCGTTCACATCCTTAGGAACTACATCGCCTCTGTATAACAAACACACAGCCATGTATTTTCCATGACGTGGATCGCATTTGACCATCTGATTTGCGGGATCGAAGCATTGGTTCGTTATGTCAGCTACGGTCAACTGTTCGTGATAGGCCTTTTCGGCAGAGATGACTGGCGCATAGGTGACCAATGGAAAATGTATACGTGGATACGGAACCAGATTGGTTTGGAACTCAGTAAGATCTACGTTCAGTGCCCCGTCAAATCGCAGGGAAGCAGTAATCGATGATACGATTTGACCAATTAGTCGATTTAAGTTAGCGTACGTAGGGCGTTCTATGTCGATTTTACGGCTGTAAAGAAAGGAATTAGTTGCATTCCGAAATTTGCAAAGCATGCAGAAACCGGCAAATATCGTATATCGCCTCGTTATCGACCATGAACGCACAGTCGGAGTGCTCTAGAGTCGTGTGAGTCGTTAACACGGAATTATACGGCTCGACTACGGCAGTAGAAACCTAAACAAGTAAGGATTAAACTGTGTGAAAATAGGAAATCGACCTAGAACCTGTGGTGCAGGATAAATGGCAAATTCTAGTTTGCTCTTTTTGCCATAGTCCACAGATAGCCGTTCCATCAGCAAAGACGTGAACCCGCTACCTGTGCCTCCACCAAAGGAGTGAAATATCAAAAAGCCTTGCAGACCAGTGCAACTTTCTGACAAACGTCGAACACGGTCCATCACAACATCTATGATTTCCTTTCCGATAGTATAGTGCCCTCTCGCGTAATTATTCGCAGCATCCTCCTTTCCAGTAATCAACTGCTCAGGATGAAACAGCTGTCGGTACTTGCCAGTACGGACCTCGTCTGCATGGAAAACTGAGCGAGATAACAAAAGATCGAAAATCTACCTATGACGCTTGGTTCCAAGTCAACAAAAATGGCTCGGGGAACATGGCGACCGGAGCCAGCTTCGCTAAAGAACGTACTGAACGAATCATCAACGACGGTTGTATCCTTGTCCGATGGGAAGCTCCCATCCGGTTGGATGCCGTGTTCTAGGCAATACAGTTCCCAACACGCATTCCCAATTTGGACCCCAGCTTGCCCGATGTGTACGCTAATAACTTCACGCTAAACAAACAGTAGCGGTAAAAACAAGGTCACATTCAACACGCAAGTGGGAGACGGTGGACTAACCAGACACTCTCAGGATTTGAAAAGCTTAGTGACTAATAAGGCAATTAGCTATTAATTCTACTTCAGTTATATAGATTACCGGTGCAGTTACAAAAAGACAGCGACGACTGAGTCACCACGCATAAAAGCGAAGCTTCCGCTGTGATGCACAGTAGTCGAACTACCATTTGGATTCAGATGACTTAATAAAACTTGTTTCAGGTTGTTGAGAACGTTAAACATACAACCAGACAGTACTGATCTTAAGCATACGGAAACAAGCTTGTTCCAAGAGTTCAACGACAACATAAACGTGTTAAGAAATTACGCTGCTGTCATCGCTGCTATTTGCAACTGATGCTTAGAAAAACAAAATATCCTTACCATATTTCACACTTCCCGGACAGCGCAAACAGTAAACGCCAAAACGAGCGACCGCGAAACAGAAACCAAAACGAATAACCAAACACCTACAGTACCCAGGGCGACGGTGGTTTTAAAGCGTTGGGAACGAACCTGAGCGCCACGTCAAATCGTTTCTATCCTAATTTCTTGAGCAAATAGGAAAAAGGCGTAACAAAAACACAAGAGATATTTAGCAGTTTAGCTAAGCAAATTTCTGGTTATAGCAGTTTTACATTACGCCTTAAAAAACTTCAAGTTGATTATCTTAAATGATGAAAACTCTCGGACTTAATTTTGATTCCATTAGTGTCTGGCAATCTTCCGAAAGGTATGCTTTATTTCATGGAATCATCTGTATTCAGCAACCATAATAGTAAAGCCGAAGGAAAACAACTTGACCTGAGCCGACATAGCATGGCTGATTTCACTTCGAGGTGCCTTCGGTCTACTTCTGTTAGGCTTAGGATTAGGCTTATTCTTAGACTAAGGGTTAGAATTGTCGACTAAGGTCAAGTTGGGTTGTGACCTAGTGAAGAAGGAGTAACATGAAAAATAAAAAATATTTTGCAATGAAAAATACTTTGCGTCACTAACAGGAACGCACAAAATTGTTGACGCTTAACCATGGTTGGTTCAGCGTCAGAAGACCAATCCACTCCGAAGTACTCGTGATCGAATCAGCGCTTTGGGCTTTCAAACCGACCCTGCGGAACCGATACTGGAACGCCCTCGACCAAATGGCGGTGGTCAAACGGAGCTCGGGACAAGTGGACGCCACTAGTGACGTCCAGGTGGCCTGGAGAGGCCCAGAGGATGCTGGCGCGAAGGTTGAGAAACTGTGAAATAGATCTTTACTTTCTAAAAGCATTGCTACCCTCAGAAACTTTAATGAGAGCAAAATACACGTTTCCTCCGGAGCCTCAGTCTCTATGTGAGACGTTTCAATTACCCGCGGTTGAGAGTTCGCTGAAACTATCTTAGAAGCCATATCAGTGGTCTATGTATTAGCAGCCGACAGCGAAACGAAATTATAAACGAAAATTTCTAGAGACGAGTAAGTTACATGATTTCAGTTGTATGCCATTCCGGGAAAAGTGAAGAAATCAAGCGTTATCCCCTTCCGTTCCCCGCGAGGCATGTGAATCATTCCTTTGCCAGACTTATTTATGGTGCTCACTGCGCGCGTCCATTTATCGATTAGAAACTGCTTCTATTGAGATTTTACTTCTCAACCAACGGTGTGAATGAGACAGTGACGGCACGCAAAGCCAGGAACAGCTACGAAGCTACGAAAAAAATACCCAAAGGCACACACCATGTAGACAGTACACAGTAATCAGGTGTGCAAGTTCCAATGGAGTGTTCTTTGCTTCAACGCCTGCTCTAACATTCCCTTGGAAACGGGATCATTCCCAAACGTAATCGCAGTTCTTCGAAGCGTGTCTTCGCCGACGCCTTTGTTAGAATGCCGTTTGATATTTGGTACTGATATGCTGAATGTCAATTTCCTTGTCCTTCCATTTCTCACGAACGAAGTGAAACCTCACGGCTATGTGCTTCGAGCGTTTATGAAACTCGGGATTTTTTGACAGTGTTAGCGCTTCCATGTTATCCGTGAACAGAACTGGAATTTGCTTCACGTCGGTCACTTCCGAAAGGAACCTTTTCAGCCACATCAGTTCCCTGGTCGGTTCGCTAGCCGATACATATTCCGCTTCCGTCGTGGACAACACAACGCTTCGTTGCTTCTGACTGATCCACGATATAATTCCTTCAGCGTACACGCAGACTACACCAGTGTGAATGTCAGGTTCTGACGTTACCTGCGTAATCTGCATCAGTGCATCAGCAGCAGCAGGACACGGAACCCATTGCAACAAGACCCTCTAACCAAGAATTTTATGTCAAGAAAACAATTTATGGCTGCGGAGAATAAAAGAAGTACTCTTTATTAGGCATAATTCAACATACAATCGCGATCAAGGCGTAGATGCTAGTATGGTGTGGTCCAACATAATTGACCTTACAAACTGTTGTGCACTGCCTGAAGCATATGATGAACTTGACAGGTAGGACCCAATCAGTAAATAAAAAGTTCTTCTACGTCATGAAAACCTAATAATGATGGCAATCCACCTTGCGTCACTTTTCGCCTTAACCGCTGGGAGATGAACCACCAGAACAAGCACGTCCAAGCGTGGGACTGCTATGGCTCGATCGACCTGAAACTTAACCAATCCATCACTGATGACAACTGGCAGGATAGTTCCATAACTTTAAGGACTTGTTCGCCACTCACTGTGCGAATTCGAAGGTGTCGCTAATTACCGGTTACTTCTAGTGTGTCAGTGACGTTACGATCCATCAACGTCACTTCTGAGCCACTATCCAGCAACGCGAAGCTGTCAACGGCTCGCCCGTTGCACTGCAGTCGCACCGGAACGACGGCGCAAATGACGTTTTGCTGGTAATCACGAGCGGCAGCTGTCCCAATGTTAACTTCTTTTGGGGTCCCTATGGCTTCAGTCACCATTATTATCGATTGCACCGGTCTAGCAATCTGAGGGGCTCCGTGTAACCTTCGATGATGAGCCGATGTACAACCTGTTTCCTGACAAATAATATTCAAAGGACAGTTCGCCTTGCGGAGTCCTTGTTCCAAGCATCTGATACCGAGCCCCTTTCGGCAGACTTGGAGCGATCGCTCGTCAATCGGCAGAGAACCAAAGACAAGACAAGCTGAAGGGCGATGATGAGTATCGCCACAGATAGCGCACGATTCACCGGGTGATATCGCAACGTTTCTCGTTGCTAAAGACGGTCGACGCTCCGTAGGTGTACTTGATGATTGCGCTAAGTTGACGAGTGGCACTAAGCAACTTCAGTCTCCAAACGTTCTCTAGCCATCCGATCCCCGTTTCAGAGTTTGGTACTGACGTCAACTGAGAGGAGTGCACGAACCATTGCTCACATAAGCGTGGGGTCAGCTTTGCAGTGACATGTTCTAACAAACGAGATGAACTTAAATCGTGGTGCAGCCCGAAAAGCTTCATTGTGCTAACTGCTGCACTGAGTCGATGGAAAAAGTCTTCCAGTTCAGACACTTGCTCCGACTTCATCAGAGTCAAACTCATTATTTCGGCAACACGCCTTTGCCAAGGCGTGCCGATCTTCGTAGATGCGACGAAGCCGCTGCAATAGTTCGTAATACATGTTTGGATCTTCCAGATAACCAGCGGAGCTGTTTCGCAGCTTGCAAGACAGCAACTGTCCCAGTACCGCTAGGCGTTGAGCATCGGAGGGTGTAGCAGAGCAAGCAGCAACCCAGAGATACGAGCAACACCTTTATTCCAAGCGCAGAGCGAGAGAAACATAACGCGAGACACCGCGGTACAAGCAACCAACCCACCAACTACCGTCTCCCCGTCCAGCCGCGCTCAGGTTCGTGCTTCACGGCTCACGGGTGATAAGCAATGATAGTAACCACAGACCGCTACAGAGGGTAACACGTCGTGGACGAGCGCCCTGAAGGTGGCAACAAATGCGGGCCATTTTCTGGGGTCGCCGTCGAACTTCTCCATGCCTGCAATCGTGCTCGGCTGGAACATCCATGGGTTCAGTCAGTCTGATGACAAAGCGTCATTGCCTTCCAGAATGTTATTGCCTTTCGGAATGTTGTGGTATCATTGCCTTCCAGCCAAGGTCAGTCATCTACTGTTCGGTTAGGCACGCATCTCCTCACAACGTGAATCATCACTTTCATCAGACCCATCACTTCTTTGCTGCTGAGACACTGTACACTTTCGCACTTCTTGCGTTAACTCTGTTACAGCAGAGGCAAACGGGGCTACTGCAGCTTCAATCCGTTCTTCAATCGATGAAGTCAATGCTGACATATCCGTTCGAGCGCGGCCATCGGCTGAGCGGCCACCCCTGATACCGCGCCTAATCGACATCGGTGGGTTGGGTTCTGATCCGGCTCGGCGGAGGACCAGTGAATCGCCAGAAACAGGACGATTGGAGCAAACACAGGTGCACTATCGGTCACAGTCGGATCATGGCAATCGGAAAGTCGGGAAACGAGAAGCTGCGCGGAAAACAAGATTCGAGGGTCGTAAATCAGGACAACTGCAGGAAACCGTCAAGCAACCAATCACCAATCAGGCCCAGCCTTACCGTCCTTACGTAGAAGGGTTCGCAGGTTCAGTTGAGCGCGAATCGCGCGACATAAAGCTTATATCATACAGGGGTTCTCTTGACGCTACAGCTTGATTCGCAGTAACTGAGCCGTGTGCCTAATGTCTATCTATGCCTAAGCCTAAGTGAAAGGGTCGAGCGAAGACGGTCAAACCGCCTTTACAGCACTCGATTAGTGCGAATCAAGCTCTACCGTTAATTTCTGTGGGCCGAAAGATAT